>VYZT01052854.1:123709-146281 GCA_013400735.1 Pomatostomus ruficeps
AAAAAAAAAAAAAAATCAATATTCTTAAGCATGGCAAGTCTAAAGACAACAGCAGAAAGCAGATGTTTAAAGAATTAAAATAATCCTCCACAAAGGAGAATTCGTTAGAAAAGTAAATAAATACGACCATCCTATCCCTATTCCAAAGGGGGGAAAGGAACAATAGGAACCTTTTAAAAGCCCAAAGAAGGTTCTGAACCTACAGATGCTTTGCCCTCAGAATTCTGGATTTGTGATGCATCTCTCCTGTACTGCACATACACTGCAGCTGTATCCTTAGGGATGCACTGTGGCACCCACACCATTCCCAGAGCTCTCCACCTCCGATTTTTCATTGCAGCTTTGGGATCCAGCCTTGCCTGAGCCTGCAGCGCTCCAGATGGGTCCCAGAGCCTTGCCAGCAGCCCTGCTCAATATCGCAAGATAATTTTACAGTCTTCTGTTTAAACATTGTGCACTGAATGTGATTTCTGATTCAAAATAATAATGGCATATGGCACAGCTTTAATAGCACTGCCGTTCTGGATGGGATGGAGGGTTGTTTTTTTTTAATTTTGCTTTATTAAAACACAATGGCTGCATTAGCTACTGCAAACGGACAGCCAAGAGTAATGAGGCTGACCTATTCAACATGGAAATTTTGTGCTAAGGCCTTCTGTGCAAGTTGGCTAAATGAGCTAACATCAGGAACAAGAGTTCAAAGGTCTGATGAGATGACAAAACAACAACTCAGTATTTCTTTAAATGTAAAAAGTATAGTCCCAGGGGTTGCCTGACTCCCTTCCTTTCCCTCCCTCTCTTTTTTCCATTTTTTTTCCCTTTTTCTCCTTTTTTCCCCTATCAGAATACCTGATTGGGAATTAATCCTTGACAACTTTTGAAACCATTAAAATACTCAAGTTAATTTTCCTCCATCTTCCAAGATGTAGCTGTATTTTGGGCAGGTATCACGCACTTGATTTGTATTCCCTTTATACAAACTCAGTTACTGCACAAGTCCTTTTATCATTTAAACAAGGGAAGGAATTCAGGAGCTTGAAAGAGCTGTAAGACAGCAGATCAACGCACTGGCAGGGAGTGACAGTTTAAGACCCTCGATCCCACAGCTGAAATATGAAAATTATTTTTCAAATAGCATAACTGCATAACACAGAAATATCACTTCATTCCTCCTCTGACAAGGAGTGCCTTCTCCGGTTGTACAGCTTTGAACTTCACACACACACACTTCAAATTAGCTCAGGTTTCTTCTACTCCTACCATTAACCTCCCAGCATTCAAATTCTTTGCCTTTTCTTTGTCCAAGTCTCCCAAAATGCAAATTTCTCCAATGCAGCTTTCCCTAAAAACACAGACCAAAAACCTCCCCAAACCCTCTGAAAGCATAGGTAAAATAATCAGGAAGTTAATTCAAATTTAACAAAACTCAGAAAAAAATATTTGAAGACTCTTGGTAAAAAGAAAAAAAAAATCATAATTATGTCATGTAAGTTTTGCCTCTATTTCTTTACCTGAGTATTTGCATAATTCGTCTATGTCCCAGCTACACACCCTCAACCAGCCATCACATATCTGGGTGCACTTGAGCAGCGGAATCACATGCCAATACTATATTCTGAGAATTACCAACACCCAGCCACGCAGTTACATCTGCATTTAGTGTATTTCCTTACAATAACCTGTTATTTTAATTTAAAACAAGCGATATATGCAAGAGGTTCAAAGGCTTCCTCAGCAGAATCTGTTACTGCAATGTGGTTCTAATGGAAATGGTAGTCTCTTTTTTAATATCACATTTTTAGAAGAAAAATAAAATAGTGTCGTTTAGATTATATGAGCATTGGGAAAAGTAGAGAGATGCTTTCTTTAAACAGATATCCAAAAAATGCCGTCCATATTGTTCTTCTCTTTGATCATGAGGATCTCCTCACAGTTTTCAGTCTGCCTGAAGGCAGTCTTAGAATCCACAACACAAGAGAGAAAAAGGAAAAATTCTTCTGCAATTCCCTCGGAGCTCCCTGCTGCAAACACCCCACATCAATGAGCCTTGCTCAGGTCCAGTTGAATGGAGTCTTGTAGTCCTGAGAGCCTGAGCCAGAACAGCAGAGATTCAGAGCTCTGCCTCTTCCAAGCCCACTCCATCTCCTTCCCCATTAGGAACAGAACATGGAGAAAAGGAATGACACAAAAACCTGCTGTACTTTGCAGTGTGCAAGAACCTGCCTCGGCTGAGAGCCTCCGTTCCCCAATAAAAGGCTGCTTGGATTTAAACTTCCTACCAGATCCACACACCTGACCTCCATGCCTCCTTAAAAACATCTCACCGAGATTCAACTTATCTTTTCAAATCTCTGGGCTCTCTCCTGTCTCGATTCTCCCTCTCTCTCTCTCCAGCTCTGAGCGGTTGTAGAAATGCAGCTTCTCATAAATCCTCCGCTTTCTCTCCTGTCCAGCACTGCATCAGTAATCTTTAACAAAGCAGCTTATGGAATAGCAGCCACAAACTGTGCAAGAATTTTCAATTCCTGCACAGTGCTATGAATGATCTTAAAAATAAGAAGAGATGGTGACCTATGAAGTAGAAACCTTTTGGAAATTGTGTTTTCCTGTTTTCCTTCCCTGCAGCTTTACACCCGAATGGATTAGTCATTTAGCAGCATAACTACAGTGTAAATCTGAATATTTTAAACCCCTGTCCTTGAGAATTAGTTTAATATCTATTCTGGAAAATAGATACTTCTCCTGTGACTCGTCTGTGCTGTCCACTGAGTAATGTTTATAAAAAGGGAAATCCTTGGAAACTGTTTTGCTTTGTTTCCAGCCTGTAGTGTGCCTTGCTTCTGAATTCTACAGAGGGATGAGATACAGCTGTAGTCTGGTGTTATTCTTCAAAAGCATTAAAGCAGAAAATTACCATTTATTGTGAGGTGTAAGACAAATTAAATAAGAGATAAAATGTATCTAATCTAAATAAAACTTGCTTTTACTCTTAGCATAACTTTATTTCTTTAGAGAGACTATATTCAGGTTGGTGATGACTTAGGGAAAGAATAAAACAGAACACCTAGGATAGTTTGCATCTGCTAGTAACAGCTATCATCAATCAAAAATGATATTATATGCCTTTTAAATATAATGTGAAATTACTGGAATCATTCCAATGTCAAGATGGAAGCTTAAACTGCATGTTCACAATGGAGAAATTAGTTCATCGACTTTTCCACTGGATTAGAAGTAGTCTTTTGCTCTGTTTAAAGGAAGAATGGGAGAATGGCCAAAAAAGAAAGGACAATTTCTATAGGGAAACTCTGGCATTCCTCATCACTTCACCTTGCACAGCAGCTGTGGTTATAATGCAGAAACAAGGAATAAACCACACTGATCACTGGTAACATTTAGTGATGGATGGAGACTGAAAGGCAGCCTCATATATTTAATGCACCTTTAACAGTGTGCAAAGTAAAAGTACAGAAACAGAAACCTCCATTTTCCCCAGGAAATAACCTAATTTTCATTAAGAAAACATTTTTCTGTCCCCTATTTGTGTAAAACTCAAATTCCACTGTTGGCTCAAGTAACTTCTGGCAAGAAAGCCTAATGTTCCGCTCACCCCTGAACACCTTCTCTCCTTCCCACACTGAGCAGCACCTAAGGAATTTGCTTCAGCTCTCCTTGTAACGACCAGGACAATCCAAGTGCCACCAAGTAAAGGCACAGTCACCTGGACTCTGTGGTTCTGACATTCTCCAGCCAGGAAAGCAAAGGGGACGGTTTAAAGAGATGAATTCTAAAATCAAATGTCAAATGAGTTTAAAGGTGTTCCTGCAATCGTAATCTGGTAATATTGAAAAAATAAATTAGAAATAGTCTGATATCCACTTCATCCTGTGAAAGAGGATAAGAGCTAAAGTATTGAAGGAGAACTGCTTTGTAATGCATAGCTGTAAGAAACAATCCTCAGGATATCTGACACTGGAATACCAGTGAGCTGTATTTTCTTTTAAATCTGTCTTTTTTAATATACCCCTTCTTCCCACAGCATTCAATACAAGCATATCTCCAAATAAAAAGAATTCTCTGCAGAATGACATTGATAATTACTTAGTTCATCAGCAGAGACTGAACCAATCAGCCTGAGAAAAAAACATTTGAACCCTCTGCTTTCTTCCCTCTTGGTGAGAAATAAGGGTGGAATCAATCAGGGTGGTACAAAATGCACTGCTCACATGAAACCCCTGGCTTAGAAACTACAAAAATGTTCCTAATAAATGAGCAGATCATGGAAGAAGCCCAAAGCCTAAAAAGCGGGTCAGTCTGTGCTCTTCCATCTATTTTCCCCTTTCCAATTACCCCTCGTTGCTCTCCTCTTAACCTGTCCCTGTTCCCTCAACACATCCTCGTTCAATCTCCTGCTCCTCTCAGCTGCTCTGCTTGTCTGCATTGGAATTAAACTGTTCCACCGCTTTTCTGTTCTGCTCAAAGTCCAGGTGGACAAAATAACAACTGAAGGAGGCATTTTTTCATTAGTTCAAGTGCTCATCAAGCAGAGGCCTTGAATAGCCAAGGGGAACAAACACAGCCACAACTGTGCGAAGGTTTAATTCACAAACCAACAGCAACAAACACCACGCACACCATCCCCTGCTCACCCAGGAAACTTAGGCCTCTCAAATCCAGGTTCTTGTCTAAATTGTGTCTTAAAATTAATTTGGAAGCTCTAAGGCCCATGTGAATACAGTTGCAAGTCATAGAAAGTGTTTAAGGATTTTCTGTGTGACTGGAGAAAAAGCCACATGTGAACATCGTTCCTGGTGTGATATTCCTGGATTAATTAAACAGCAGAATTCACAGGGTTTGCACACAAACAGTAGGACCAAGTGATTCCATAAACATTTCTAATCACACAATAGAGTAGCTGCTAGGTATACTCACTCCCACTTTTCAACTTCTTAAGTAGCTAACAATTTTGTCTCAAATGCAAAGTGGAGATCTTCCATTCCAAACAAATTCTTATTTACCTTTTCCAGGAACGTTGCCTCCAATGTAAAATTCCTCTATATAAGCAGAAAGCTTCAGGAAAATCTGCAATATCTTAAGTTCAAAAAGCACAAATTAAATCACCTAATCTGCCATTTTTACCGCTCAATAAAGAGGGAGAACGCCATAAATCCTTATGTGGTTTACTATGCACTGAAAGGTTGGCAACAATTTTGGCATGCATCATCTTATTAATTTCTGAAAGTCTGAAGGACTTTACTACACATTTGCACGACACACCTGGGTTCTGGCACATAGAGAGCAGCTGGACATGAAAACCATGTTTCCCTCACAGCTCCTGCAGGACAATTTTATTTGCACTGACCAGTATGCAGAGAATGAAAACTGCCCAGAACCCGCACCAGGCACGAGCACATTCAGCCAGCAGCAGACACCACGTCACACCAAATCCCCCTGATCATCAAACCTCCCTAAAAGAAACTGGGTATTAATTAGTTCAAACAGTGACATATTCAGTGGTTAAATTTTGTATTTCAAAGGGTGCAGCAACTGCCTGGAAGTCACCACAATAACGGGTTTCCACTGGTTCAGCTAACATGGAGGTTGACCAGAGTTAATGTTTCCATAGACTTTTTAAAAATTCTTCATTTCAGTCCAGGTGTCCTGCATGAAAGGACAGGCAGAGATTCCATAAAAGGCTTGACAGTTTTTCAGGTTCTTTTACCCTTTGCTATTAATTCACTCTAATACTCTTTACTACAGTCACAACGAGGTGTTGCACTAATTTTTCCCTTTCAGCATAAGGCAAAACTCACTGACATCATTGTTCATTTTGCTACTGCATGAGTGAGAAACTTATATCTACTTCTGTGAACAAAAATTTTGCAACCAAAACTCTTGACTTATACACTGTTAAACTAAGATTTAGTTAATGAAATGCTATGAATCCTTCATTCCTTTCACGAATGAGTATCTAACACCGCAATACAAGCTTGCAACTAAGAGACCAGGGATCAATTTAACTAATTACAAATTTAAGCACTTGCGTTATGGACCAGCAGCACTTAAATGAACAAAACTCATCCATTAATCTCCACAGGCACGGATTTCACCTAACAGTTACCCTGTTTCTTTGAGAAGAATGACAATCCACAGGTTAGCACACCTGTAAAATGTCACAAAGTCCTGAATTCAGTTACTTCTTCACCACGGATTTCTCACATAAACTGGGCAAATCAGAAATCACAATGCTGATTTTGGAGGATTTGTTTTCTGAAAGACACAAAGGCACTTTGCAACCATGTCCGATGCAGAATCCAAATGTACGCAAATTAGTTTTATGCACAAAATCCAGGCTTCTAATCTTTATTTGTACTGCCTGTGGTGATAAAGAATGAGAATCTCTTTTCTTCAGCAAACTGCACAGCACAGAGGGCTCTGGCAACTGTCCAGGACTCCACTACAGTCAAGTGAGGCTTTACATGCAGCAATGTCGCTTAAGAATAACTTAAGAAAGATGAGACTGCTCATTATAGCACTTGCTAAAGAGAAAATTTAAAATAGATCCAAATCTCTAGTGTACCTCTTGTCCTCTTGGAACACCAACTATGCTTTTAGTGCATAAACCACTTTCCATTACTGAATTTCCACTGTATTAACCCGTAATTAAACACCAGCACTCACGTGCACAGAGGCATTAAAAAATTCCTCAAATTATCACACAGCACATTTTTGTGTTTTCTCTGAACTAAGTTATATAGCTCAGAGGATAAATGGGAGGAAAGATAAAGTAAATTAAGGGATATATAATGATCTGTGATTTGAGCAAAGCGTCCAACTGCAATGGTAAATCTCAATTAGTTTTGTGCAGTGGGTAACAGTAAAGAGTGAGATAATGGCCTGAAGCAATTTTTCTACTTTACAGATAAGAGTGATACTTTGTCAGGGCCTAGACTGTCAAATGTCACCTGCTCATGGTGTTTAACAAAGCGAGTTCTGTCATGTGCACACCCCACGCAATACATTAATAATCATGTATTTCAGTCTAGGAATGGTATCAGAAAGAAGGAAAACTTACACACAACAACTCTTCCCTCACACCTTTTTTGTACATTTGGACAACACCGGCAAGCTTTATTGCAAATTGAGATTTTGCCTACCTCACTTTTATGAATCTCTAACAATGTCTGCGTACCACACAGGATTTAAATATAAATAAATACAGTTTTGAGAAAGGGTTACTATATATTACATAATGTATGCAATACCATGTATATAAAGTTATTTTATATTAAAAAGATTGGAGAAACAAAGAAATTAATCTGTGTTTTTGTTTTTTTAAAAGTGATCCTTCCTCTTCCCTAAAAGTTTCCAGAGTTTGGTCCTCACTGAAAGGTTGTGTATTAGCCAGACCCATAGGCAGAGAGGCAGGCAGAGAAACACCTATGGAGGCAATAAATCAGAAGAATGGCCATGTGTTTGTACAAAGCACAGGACTAAAAAAGAAAATGAACCCTGCCTCTGATAGATCAGGGATTTCCTATTGCCATATTCCACACTACCATTCACTCGGCAGATCAATGTGTGGTTTTCTCATGGAAAATCGTGTGGGGAGGGAAGGAAAGAGAGCATTTTACTCAGAAAACAACACAGTTTTTTCAAGTGCCAAGATGCTTGCCATGGTTTTGCTTTACCTAAACTATTAAAACTCCCTTATTTTTTAGATCCCTATAAAATTTCAATATATTTAAACATTTCAGAAGACCCAGCCTTTCCCCAAACTCTCCTTTTCCCTCCTGTATCAGCAGTTTCACTGCCATGTCTGAGGGCTTGCTGACTTGCCACCAGGCATCTCCTCCTGTTGACGACTCTGACCTTTATTAATTCAAGTCTGTGCAATCTTCACCACTGATCTGTCAAAACTGACACCTTGT
This sequence comes from Pomatostomus ruficeps, assembly GCA_013400735.1. NCBI lineage: Eukaryota > Metazoa > Chordata > Aves > Passeriformes > Timaliidae > Pomatostomus > Pomatostomus ruficeps. The sequence continues at coordinate 131,641 of VYZT01052854.1, forward strand.
CACACTCAGATTTTGCAGGGAGCATTCTGAAATAGTTCACAGGGCATTACATGGAATCTACCTGATACCCAGAGAGGAAATTTACAGCTTTCAGCTATTTCTTTTATATTTCTGTGGTAGGATGGCCGTATACGTTGTAATTAATCAGCAGAACAGCTCAACACCAAAAGATTACAACCAATCCTAAGAAGTGACCACCTGAATTACATTAATTTGTTTTTATAAAATAGTTTTCAGTAGCAGGTTTTGTTTTTCTGCTCAAAATGTATCCCTAGTGGCAGCAATGATAAACAAATCTTAACATATTGAAGTTGAACCAGGTGGAGTTTGAGGCCCTTAGTCATAAGTTCAGTGTATAAATGTCCTTCCCAGGAAATAAAACAGCACGAAAACATCGTCGCCCTTTAAGCATCATCATTTGGAAAAGAACCAAGACTTGGAGAATCCTAAAATATTCCACCTCCAGAACTATATTACAGCAACAGCAACAATGGTCAGGTGTGGCTGCATTAGGCAACATCAAGACTGACATTTCATGGGGTCTTTGCACCAATTCCCATAACACAGCAAACAGCTGCCAGAAATATTCTTGCCTCATTATAACACGGGGGTGGGGTTTGTTTATAACCCCCTAAAGCCAGCTTAACACAAAAGGATAATATTTCTGAACACGAGCTACACAAGAAACATTTTAAAACAGTATCATTTACTGCATTTCAGTCTCTCACAGTTATTGCTCTTACATTTGAAGGCTTGTGTGGTGAGGAATAACCTCTGAAGGATGAAAGCACATGAACACCTCACCGTAACTAAGGCAGACTGACTTTGATCTGCTCTAACTTCACCGAAACCAAGTGCAGGAGGCACTAACTTACCTGAGCTGAGGCTGTGTCAGAACCCGCAGTGCTTTATTGACAAGGCAATTCCCTACCTGGAACACCCCAGCTGAACACTAATTCCTCTCAGTACGGCTGCACTCCCATTAATGAGAACATTTTGGGGAGCTACACAATGGCTGCAGAAATGTGCAGGTTGGACTTTCTTCAGTGACCTTCTAGGACTTTCCCTCAGCACCCTACAGTCTTTAAAACATTCCTTTTATTATCTGATGCATTCAGAAATAACTCTTCTGTGCCAATCCACAAGCATTTCTGAAGTGCCAAGCACAGCTGGATGTTTATTTTTCACAGGACCCCCTCTCACAGTTTTATTCCTGACAGAAGCCATATGGCCACTGTGTTCTTATGGGCCTTCTCTAAAAAAATCCCATTTTATTTAAGACAATGTTTTTATTTCCTGTCTCTAAAGAGATCAGGGCAAAGGAAGGCAGAAGCAAATCAGAATTACAGACCAATTACAGACCACTCAGCTGCGCTTCAGCCCTGGGCAAACTTACAGAATAAATACATTAAGGTGACTATTTATATTTATAAGCATGTGGAGATTAACCCTGAGATGAATAGCCACTAACATGATTTTCTTGAGAGCAAATCAGTTGTTTGACAGCTCAAACTTCCTTCAACACAAACCTGGTAGCTAAAAGGAAAGCAGGAAATGTCACACCTCGACTTTAGTAAACCTCTCAACAATATCTAGCCAGATTGTCTTGCACCAGTTGAACAGACAGGTTATGTGAAAACCCTCTAAGAGTGGTGAAAAACCCACTGGACAACCATTAGGCACATTAATTCATGTCCCAGTAATTATGGCTGGTCTTCAGCTGCAGCAAAAAATCCCAGTTAAACACTACTAAGAGGTTTCAAATCAAAGGGACAACAAAACAAAACTAAATTGCATAACGAGGTCAGGGTGAAACACCACTACCAGAGGATGTGGAGAAAAGAATACTTGTTTTTCAGAATTTCTGCCATGATTTCTAAAATAGAAAATTAAGAAGAAGTGGTGAATTCACTTCCTAAAAGATACATTTAGATTATTTACTCCTAGTCCTACTTCTTCACTATCTTCTCAAGCCTTTTTCATATCTGTAGAAAACATTGGTAGAAGTCTGGAAAAAATTAAAGTGAGATGCCAACTGAATCCTGTAAGTGGTTACAAACTGCAGGCCCCTTTTAAAGTTATTGCAAATCTGATGATAAAATGAAAATCCACATAAAGCACCAATTTTCCAATGAGACTAAAGAGTGTTTGCTACTTGCAAGGTATATTAATCAATTAAGGAAACCTCCAATAAAACACCACAGTTTATCCTAAATGCCAATAAATACCGTCATCTCAGGAAACCTGACAACACGCTGTGAGCCTTTTCCATGAACGGATATAATTCTTATTTCTGTTATCCAGGTAAAAGTCAATCTTAGGAATGCCAGTTAACATCAAATTTCCTTGAGCTGTGGTTCTAGCACACGGTTCCAGGAGGACCAGATTGACAGCGTGACACTGCACAGCATGAGAAATCTGTAAATTATCTGATCTATCCCCAACAGCAGCACCTGGACTATACGGGAAGCAGAAAATCCTCTTCCATAAACCTTAAAAATATGAAAAAAACACACTACAAATAACAAAAAAGCCAGACAAGAATAAACTAAACTCTGCTATCAGAGCCATTAGGTAAATAGGATTATGCTAAATCTGCTGGGAGAAAAAAAGTAACAAATAAACAACAAACTTGTAGTATCAGCACTGCAGTACTGCAGAACATGATCTGGATTTCAGCTGCAATCACTATAATATGGGATTATTCATTGTCATGAGAAAGGAGAGATACATTTAAGGGTTTGTCAATCAGATGCATTGATACCTACATGAAAACACAGTGCATCTCTCAAACACTTTACTCTGTGGATAATTCATCAATAATTCGGATCCTGATTCAAGATCCAGCTGCAGAAAGAAGTCTCCTGGGCCAAAGATGGCACATTATGATGTGCTGCACACGGAATCAGGTCTGGTTTCTCTCAGAGAGAAAATGGCAAATCCTGAGCCTCAACTCTTCTGAGCTTGGCATCAAACCCACACGGCTCTACCAAGTGCAGCTGGCAGCCTGGGAAGTCTGAAGTCAAACACGCAGTTAAACACCTTCCCTGGTCTCTGGGATGAAGCCTTTTCCTTGATAATGCTTTGTTTTTAGACAAAGCATTTGCCTAGAGAACTGATCAAAGAAATGATCTGTTGGACAAGGAGATGAAACTGCATATCTTCTTTTCTGATATATTATTAAAAAGTATCACTGTGCCACACACTTCATGTTTCTACTAAAGAATCTAACTACTCAACCAGAGATTGTTGTTGGGCTTTTTCCTCCCTTTTGAGAACTGAAGCGGGTGTTAGAGGGTCTCTCCTACCTGCCTTTTTGTTAAATGTGGCGAGCTTTGAAGCAAGTGTCTCTGAAATGAGGCAGATGGTGTAGCCTTTGAAGTACCAGCTCATTCAAAGCAGAAGCAAAAAAGGAGAAACAGCTCTATTGCAGTCACTTTATTATGCAATGCCCTTTTAATCTCATAGGGATGACCACAGAGAATCAGAAGATGAAATCATGATTCTTCCTGCCACTGCTTTGCAAAAAGAGGAACAGAGCTACAAGGAATGGGTTCAGGCTTCTCAATGCAGTGTAAGGAAGAAAAGCCCCATTGTAATGATCCACTGTCTCACAGGGACGGACTGTGAATGCCACAATGATCTTCAAATCGTCAGAACTACGCAAGTTCCTGCATTCCAGTCTAAAGAAGGGTGCAACAGCAGAAGTTATTCAAAGGAGCAATCTAAGGAGACCAGAATCTGTCCTGGGCCAGCAATATCTCGTATTTGGCAGGTCAGAATAACCAGATCCAAAGGAAAGCAACAAGCGGCAGGACAAGAGGAAACGGCCTCTAGTCGCACCAGGGGAGGTTTAGGTTGGATATTGGGAAAAACTTCACCAAAAGGGGGGTCAGACATTGGACCAGGCTGCAGAGCAAAGTGGTGGAGTCACCACTCCTTCAAAGGACGTGGAGATGAGGCACCTGAGGACGTGGTTTAGTGGCGATTGGCAACGCTGAGCTGACAGCTGGGCTCAACCACCTCAGAGCTCTTCTCCCACCTAAACACTTCAAGGATGCTGTGACTGAAAGGTGCCAGTCCGAGCAAAAAACGTGCACAGCAAAGATCAGACTGCTTTTCAGAAAGACAAAAAAATGGGATTCTCCTAAGGATCAGTCTCCTCAGAAGCTGCAAGAAAAAGCAAAGGCACCTGAGGAAAAATCTCTTTTGGTGACAGCAGGTTCCCATGAGCTGAAAGTGGTGCCTGCTGGCAAAAAAATGTTCGCTTGGGATCCCAGCAGGGAACATTCAAAAACTTGCAGTGGCTAAAAGCTTCTGGTTTTGTAAACAAAAAGATATTTTGCCAGCCAAATGGGGTTTTGTAAGTGCTCACAGCTCTAATATAAAGAATAGTCTAAAAAGAGTAAACAGTGCGTACATGTAAGTACCAAACTCATCTTTTTTGTCACTTAAATAATTAATCTGAATCCTATTGACTAATGAAGTTATTCAAAAACATCAGAGTAACATTCCAGCCAGCATAAGCAACTGTTTTGGCCTCAAGTGACATGTTCAGAGCAGCAGATTTTATTATTTCCTCATAAAATTTATTCTGTCATTTCTGCAAGAGTTATTTTTAGCTGACACATAAGATAGTAAAAAATATAAACATGCAAAGCTTCAAACGAAATGAATAGTGACGCATCAGTCTGAAACTGCTCTTATAACAAAAAGAGTCAATGGAATGGGGATTGGCCAATGGTGCCTTTCCTTAGCAATAAAAATACTCCAGAGTTCTCAAGTTATATGTAAAACTGGCAAAAGTACAGCATGTGCAGCCTACATGTCAGACTGCAATGTCTGCTAGGGAGGGAAATTATTTCCTAAAAAGTGTCGTAAGCATCATTTGCACATCACCCCAAAATACTCAAATTGCTGATAGTTTGAAAGAACACTGCTTTTTACTTGCCCAAATGAGCACATCTAAAGCTACTTTTAGCTGTGCCCCTGAATTAGGAAATTGGCCACTCTGTCTCCCAGGAAGGGACAGACTCAGCACCCAGACAACAGGAGGGGGGAAAACATCAGACTGATTCTGTCCATATAACTCACCTCTCTACAGTGTTTCACAGATTATCATCACCCTATAGCTATTTTATTACCTTCTCTTCCTGAAAAATGTAGAATGACTGATCTTCTGTCCAAGCTTTCGTCCGAAAGCAACATTACAACACACGAAGAATTAATTACAGAAAGGATGACACTGAGCTTCGTTCTTGACAATCCTCTTTCTATCAGGTGTTAGGCCATTTATCTTCGTATTTTCTGTGAGCTCTGAGACTCTACAAAACCTACAGGGTGGATTTGTTTGGTTTCTTAAGGTACGTGGAATTCATTCTTGGAGTTCATGTGTTTGCATATATGTCAACTTTCTCTTTACACAAACCGAAACAAAACAAACCCACAACCAAAACCAAACTGCCAAACAAACAAATTCTGAATCATCAAGGCATTTAAATCTGGAAGAGTCGCCCATCGGTTTAGCTCAGACTTAATTTCAAAAGCCAGCTAATTCACGGAGCCGAAGTGACTAAAAGAATGTTCTATTCTGTGAAATCCCCTGAGTGCGATGTAAGCGCAGAGAGATTCAATATGTTATCATAGCAATAAAGGCTGCTTTAAAGGTCGCCTTTCCCATCTGTAAGGAAAGAGCTGCTCTAGTTTAGAAACACTCAAATTACGTTCGAAACTTTTGTAATGGACACACTTTCCTCTGTAAGTGTTACAAGTCTTTATTCTTGAGACAGGATTTAGAAATGTTTGAGGAGGGGAGCAGAGCATGTTTTGTTTTGGAGGGGTTTTAGTGTGGTTTTTTTTCCTGTTTGTTTAATTGTGGGGGTGTTGCTTGAGTTTGGTTTTTTTATTATTTTTCTGTGATGTTTTGGTATTTTGGTTGAATTGGGTTTCATTGTTTATTTGGGGTTTTTGAGCAAAAGGTAAAAAAAAAAAAAAATTGAGTCCATTGATTTACACACCTCTGTAAATCAATGGGCTCAATGCACAGCCTTTCCTACTAAGGGATTTCTGCAGCCCACGTTCAGGTGGCTCTCAGGCCTCTGCCAGACTCTCACCATTGCACCTTTTTCTTTCTTCTATGGGGGAAGCCCAAACGGGACCCCTGGGGACCCAGCTGTGCTCCCAGGTGGCTTTCCCAGCCCTGCTGGTTGCACTCCATGTCACCAGAGCTCAGCACAGAGCCGGCCTTTGCCACGAAGGCAGACTCTGGAGTCACACTTAATTCATCAACTGTGATGAATAAAGATTTTTATATAAATAAAGATTTTTATCAGCACTGGCCCTACAGTTGCAGGGTGCTGCTGCTACTCCCCAGTTGCCAACTCCGTATCTACAAGTCCTGCCAATTTTCCACGTACCTGGCAGTCCTGAACCCAAACCTTACCCAAGCACCTGGGCTGTGAGCACACACCCTGTCAAACGTCTTGGGGCAGTCAGGAAAACTTCACAAGAGCAGCAGCCTCAAAGCTGCAGGACAACGATCTGGACAACGAGGCCTCTCGAGCCTGGTGGCTGCTCCCCCCTTTTGGGGCCAACGCCTCCCCAGATCCTCCTCCTTGGCCTTGTGAAAACGGGAATGTTTTCTTTTATTTCCCCCCAGTTATTAGGAACCCACACCAATCACCCAAAACTTCCTGTTGTCAAGAATTACAAAATCAGGTATGGAAAACCACCTAAAAACTCCATCTTAAGGAAACGAATCTATTTGCATAACTCACAACCTACAATCTCAGAATCTAGTTCGTACTCAAAAAGCATATATCCTTAGTTTTCCCCAGTTATGCTTCGCTCAATCTACTTGCCAATTGTCACTGATGCTTTTTTTTTATGCTCCCTCTCCTTTTTTCTCATTTACTGGAATCTTGGTAGGCAGACAGAAATGCCAATTCAAGTATTTAATTTCTATATCTGGAGCAAATCTTCGTGTATGAAATGAAGTTTCTCCAGGGTTTTGTTTTTAACAACTGTTTTACAGAGCTACAAACTTCACTCCCAAATATTTCTAATCATTGTTGCTGCTTATAGAAACACCTGACATTGGAGACACGCTTTCAGAGTATATTATCAAAGAGGCAAAAACATTCTGCTGAAAAATTGCAGAAATTATTTTTCAGTCCTCAACAGTTCCTCACTTAGTAACCTCTGTGATTCTTTGAACTGCTGGGATTCACTTTAGTCAGACAAACAGAAAAATAATTGACTTTAAGCTAATGAGCTAAAACACCTGTTTGATACCTGACAGTGAATAATATTAATTTGTAGTTGCTTCTTAGACGCCCTCCACCACACAGCACTTCTATCACTCTCAGTCCTTTGCACGCCGAGTGACTGAAGAGATGAATCAATACCCCGTGTCACACCTTCCTCACAAATAGGAAGAGAAGCAGTCTATCAGACACTCCTCTGTGGCTTTATGAATCAAACCATGTGTGGCTTTATGAATCAAAGCTGACACCTGAAATTGCACCTCGAATTACAGAGAAAGACAACGCAGTTGTCAGACGAATGATTTAATACATTAACTGCAGCTCTCCCCATTCAGCAGGCAGGCAACCAGCTCCAGCGTGCAGATGTACACATTAAACAGCAACTTAACCACCTGCTTGAGGACGTTTAATCAAGATTACTCCATCATCATCAAAAATAAGTCCTAAACCCACAGATTCTTGATAGGTGGAGCAAATACAGCCAGGTTATACCAGCCTACACCTTATTGCCTATTGTAAACAAAGCATTTATCTTCAGTTAACAACTGCGTGAAACACTGCACAAACGCAGCTCAAGTTATGCCCAGTTCATTTCAGAGACACGAGTGCACCTTAAGAATGCTCTTCAGCCTCTCTGTGCTAACTTGATTAAGCTGAGAGAGGAGCAACACACCGTGCTGCTGAGATGGACCCACTGTGAATTGCTGCAGTGAGCTCTGCACTGGATTTTGGAGCCGGGGAAGAACATCAAACATCTCTGCACACACATCGTGTTTAAAAGCCCCCATATTGTATTCACTGCCACTCAGCACAACACTGATATATCAAAATATCAGTTTATTTTATATATATATATATACATACATATATATGATATATCAAAATGTCAGTATATTTTGTATATATATACATACATTATATATATATGATATAGCAAAATATCAGCGGGCCAATTCTACAGCACAGTGTATCAATTGTATTAATACAGGAAGCTCACAGATGACTTCAGTCAGTAACTGAAAGGATGGCACTGCTCTCCTCCTCCCATAAATTAATATCTACAATGATGTGATCAATTGAGACTGAAAAGCAAAAAAAAAATCCCTTCACCTCTTTTTCAGTGCAAACTGGCTTTGTCAAAGATGATGAACAACATGTACCTCATTTCTTATTAACAACACGTTTGCAACGTGAATTTAGGAAGCTGTGCTATCTGTGACCTCCCACAGGTCATTTGTAACCATGTCTCCTGTGAGTTATGAGCTCTTGCCATCCATGGACTAACTTCAATCTGGTGACAGTAATGAGACAAATATGTATTAGCTTCATGCCTCTGAAATCGTAATGCCCTGAGTGAATCCTTGACATTTACTATTTGCAATTTCCCCTCATGTAAAATGCAGTGTAAAAAACAACTGAAATGCACGAATGTGTTGGCAAGTAATTTCAACTTCACAGCGACTCATTAAAGTTAAAACATAGTCTTTTCCAAATCACTCCACGAATAAAATTACCACATATGAAAGGGATGCCATATCCAGTAATATCATGTTCTATGACTTCGACACCAATCTCTTGTCACTTATTCCCAGGTTTGCTGCAAATACTTGGAAAACCTTTTCTTTTCTATTTTGATCGTCTTCCCAATCTTTTGTTGGACTTTACTGGGCCCACTCAACTTCCAGGATGACTCATTTCACTGCATTGAGTGAGATTTTTCACATGCAAATAGCTGCAGGTACTCTGTATTTTAATTTATGGATATAAATCAAGATAAATCCTCTATTAACCGAACCTTCCCAACCCCAAAGACGCTGTGTTTTTGTTACATAGAGACAACTCATTGCAACTCCCACTACACCATCTCAGAATTCCCTAACTAGGGGCAGAGCACTTATTTACACTGAGTAAAAAAATCTTCACAGTCTATTGAGCAAACAAGCAGTATTTTAAAAATCCTTGTATTAAAACATATAGTTTAAAAACCAGAACTGATATTTTGTCTGATGGGCTGTAATGGATCCTGAAGAAATAACAGGTATCTTGTAAAGTCTCTTTATATATAATTATGTGATGACTTGATGAAAATCAAACTGGATGTAGATAATCTATCAGAAATCTACAATTACATAGGAAATGCCAGTGGCCTATTCTAGGCCACCTGTCAGTAATTATGGAGTATTTCTCAGCTCACACTAAATCATAGGAAATTGTTAATGCCTGCAAACATTTCCCAGTGCATTCCATTTGGTCCAGACTTCCTATTCATAATTCAGGCATGATTCTTGTACCTCCCAGCAGGGAGTACAAGATCACGACTTCCTTATGAAATGTACTTCATGAAGTACAAAACCCTTTTCCCCAATCTTAATTCGGTCTGAAAAGCTCTGTAGCCGGGACATTTATTGTGTAATACCACTGCACGATGCTGTCACATTTATGGGTAATGCTGAACACATGCAGTGCCTGTAGTTTTTAGGTCAGCGCTGGAGTGAATAAGGCCAGGGAACACTGCAGACAACCAGGCCCATTCCTGTCCACTCCTCCTGCATCCCAGGCTCTCTTTCCAGGCAATAAATACAGGTCTAGGAGGAAGGTAGCACTCTGAAGATTATGGGCTTTTGAAATTGGAAAGATTAGTCATAGATTTCTGTAAATGCTCTCTTCTGCAAATAGATGCTGCAAAAGATTGCAAATGACACAGGACAGGCAAGCGGTGCTTAGGCCGAAAGTTAACAGGTCTGACTTAACACAGTCCCCACATATGGAAGCACACACACACCACAGAGAACAACCAACCGTAAATCAGGTGTCAAACCAGGTGCCAAAAGAAATTAAAGGCTGAAATATGAAGAACAGTTTGACACGAATGCTCTGCAATTAACAACTAAATGATGTTTGGCACACTTGTGCAGGTAGAATTTTACAAGGCGCCATTACTTGACATATGTAACAATTAAGGGACTATTTGAGCCCTATTTAGGATCTTCCCTAAGATTTCAATCAGAATTTCAGGATTTTCTTATGGAGTGCTGAGAATAATAAACAAAGGAAGAGTTTTGTAAAGAAGCCTGTAGATCTCACTGCAGCAAACTGATAAAAGAGATCATTTACCATCCCAACCAACAAATACAAGCTGGAGGTTCACTGCAATATTCTGCATTTTTCCCCACAGTAGAAGAACCATGCAGTTACAGTCTTCAAATTGAAGTTTTGTGAAATGAGCTAAAATGCACAATCAGCAACTTTCAAAATATTTCTTTGGAATTTAACATAAAAGACTCTCAGCTAAGCTGGTTGAGAGGTCCAACCTGTCTTGTCAACCTCCCCACAAAATGTACCTTTTCCGAATGCTTGACTATCTTAGTAGTGGTAACTGGAAATTTTACACAACCAAAAAAAAGAAAAGGTTTTTTTCCCTGGCTAATTTGAATGACCAAATAGTATTTACTAAAATAAACGTAGGCACAGTTCACTGTACTTAAGTTTGGAATATTTTGATCCATATAGGCAATTTAGTAATATTCTGCAAACAGTATTTTGGTCCAGAAGTACTTAATTGCTGGAGCTTTCAGAGACAATTACTTCAAGAGATTCTCCAGTTACCTTCACTGTGTTATTTTAAAGCCATTCTTACATTTGAAATGCAGTTGCTTCCTAACACATAAATCAGTTTAACCATGCTGCAATTGCTTCCTTTTTCACACCATCCTTTTATTTTGCCCGGTGGAGGAGGTAAACCCAATACAAAATGTCTCAATAAATAGAAGAAATTCCTGTTAGCTCTGGTATGGATGGAGACAATTCCTGCTGTGACTGGTTTAACCATTGCTGTCCGTGCTCTCCTGGGCTCCCACGTGGGAGAAACAGTGCAAAGAACCATAATAAACAATTATATATAGAGACAAGTCTATAAAATGTGAGGAGCACCATTAGGATTGACAATTGTTCAACGTTTCGTGATGACATTCAAACCCCAATCAGGGCACTGACTGCGCCAGAATGTTTCAGCCATACAGGAAACCAAAACAGGGCACAGGGTGGCTCAGAAAACGAAAACCTTGTTCAGCTCAGCAGCTACAGCCATAAAACACAACATAACTCAGCCGTGATTTTTTCCTTAATGTTTGTACACAAACAAATCAATATAATATATTTTGGGACAAGGAGCTAAAGCTTGACTGGAATATTTAAGAGAAAAATGACATGCCGTTTTTAGAAGGCGACCTAACTCAAGGTACATAAACCATATTAATTTCAGTATTTATTATCTTCCAGCAGATTTTTGCAATTTTTGCTCCCTCTTATACTACATCTCTAATTCTTGTATTCTTTACAGTAAGTGAGAAAAAACTTACAGTAGAAAACATGGCTATGTCTTTTAAGTTTGCCTCAAATTTTTCTGCTTATTCTGCATATGCAGTAATCACAGCTTTATTTTAATCACAGTAGTATCTTAATGGGAAGAACCAAAATATTAACATTATGGGATTGTACAATACACACAGAGGTTTTACTTAAGTTTATTCTTATTGGACAAAAATCCCATTTCAAGCAGGGATTAAGAAAATAATAGAAGACCTGGGAAATTCTCAAAAGGAAAAAAAAACAGCTTTTATAATGACTAGAGTGTTCATATTCATGCATAAATATTTTAAGTTATTTTCTGTAATTCTTATCAGAAAAAAACCCCATCCAATAAAGTATTAAAAGTGGAAGGTAGATATTTTCAGACTCAGAAGAAACAACTTCCACGGAGTGATGAAGATCAAAAGCTTCTGAGTCACAGTGTCTGGTATCTAGGTAACCGCAGATCCTGGCAACTGCCTTTTTTTCTTTATTTGTGTGATTAACAAGTAGATATCTGAGTGCCTTAATCCCCGAGACATCTCCCCACCTACCAGCACTAACTGACTGCCTTGCTGCAGCCCACACAGGATACGGATCTGAGGGTAAACAGGAGTAACAAATAACACTGAGTTTGGAGAACTCAGGAAATCTCCAACACATTACATAACCTGGATTATGGGCTGGAAACTCATTCAGTTATTATCACCGAGCAATCATTTGAAGACTTCAGTAAAACTAATGTTTTCTCTGATTTGATTCAAGTTGTATTTGGCTATTACTCTAAAACCAGCATTTGCCTTCTCTGAAGGAAACTCACGTCAGATGTGAAAATTCCCAGTTTCACAGCATTCTAAAATACTTATCTACTCATGCCTAGCAAATTTTATCATTTCCAATTCCCTTTAGACTTTAAATTCAGAACCCTATCAGTATTTAACACAGCTTCACAGGCGCTCTAAGCACATGAACCTGCAAAACAAAATGATCTGCACATTGTCCCAGATGTGGAGTTCTTCAAATGTCTGGCAGTCCCCCTGTCACTAATATTCCAACATCAGCACTAATTGTTCATCCAAAGTAAGGCTGTACTTTTATCTTTTTCCTTTTAAATAACATTTTCCTTAAATAATTTACTGATTTCTACCTAGAGTGTGTTACTGAGAAGGTGTCAGATCACGTGTGTCCTCTCTTATTTTAAGTGATTTTAGTCCTGTCCTAAATTACCCCTTAATTTGCTTTCATTCATTTCAGAGGAACAAAACCACCACCAACCCACCACATCACAGTCTTTTTTAGTAGCTTTCATTTATCTGTTTTGCCTGTGAGAAAAACAATTGCTACAATTACATCTGATTTTTTCCCCTATATCACTCCATCAAAAAACTCCAGCAAGAGACGGGCCTTTTTGTCCAAAGACTTGGGAACATGAAATTATTTTACTACAACAAGTAGTCTCCAGTGTAAAGGGCTGTTTACCCCTGCTGCAGGAAGGAAATGGACATATATGAGAAAAAAATATATATATGAGAGAAAAATTTCAAATATACAATATACAGTATAAAAATTAACCTTATAGATCTTGCTAGTTTTCAGTTCTCCTGTATTATCACCTATTGCCTATAACAGTAATCTTGACCCAATTTTACAGGGCAAGACAGGGCCTGCGAGGTTTAGGGAGGCAGTGCCAGGCCAGGTTCAGGAAGTTTGGACAGAGCGTTGCTCTGATCTCTTGGCCAAGCTCATCACTTAACCCAGCTACATAATGAGGCCACCCGCAATATATATTTTTTAAATTTTTATATTTGAATCAAACTCATCAATTCAATTCCAGGTTTAACAAGTTCATAATTGCCTATGAAGGGTTTGACTCCAGCCCTCCCTCTCAAGAACCCACCCCTTCCTGCCTTCATTACCATCATACAACCACTTAACGAGATCACTTAGCCATGCTTCCTCGCTTCAACTTCCATATCAGCCCTACTCAGTTTCCCTTACCTATTAAAAATGCAATTAACATCTTAAATAACTCATATATATGTATCTGCTGCTGTGCTTTCTCCTCTGCACTTCCGCACAACCGCAGGTTTTCCCTGGTGAGCCCCAGCCCCGCCTCGCATCGTTACCGCGTTATTCAGCAGGAAGTGCTGGATGAGGGAACTCGTTCCACCATTTCCTGATGGGAATAGAACTCCACAGAGCACCACCCTCGAGTTATTTTCGCAGTCTCAGAAACTTTGCATTCCGATGCTGATCAGCTGTTTGAACTGTGAACTCATTGTCTTCAAGGTGACAATGCCTTTCTGGACATCAAATCCCCAAAGGTACTTGGAGAGCACCAATCACATCTCCCATTTTTAATCCAGTGATGTCTCTGACCTGTTTCTGCTCCTTCCAGGCCCTCGGTATTGGATTTCCTACGTGGATTAACAGATTTCTTTCCTAAGGAAGTAGCTGTAATCTTATAAGGGCTGCTTGAGCACTTCACATGCACTGCCCTGGCATTTCTCATCCTGAACTTTCTCATCTTCACTACTTTCTCCTGAAGTAAGAGACACTGAACTCATCTGTTGTGGCCATTAGGAAAAGGAAAAATTATTTAGATTCTCCTCCAGGTTCTATTCTGTAATCAATACCCCCAGTGCAAGTATTTAAGGCCTCTTAATCACAGCAATATCTCGACGCTTCAGAGAGACAACAACAAGATAAAACTGGGAACATAAATTCCAGGTTCAGCAATGTACGGGCACAGCAGTACCAACTGTTCAAAGGCGAGACAGATTTGTACAGCACTTTTCTGGGGGACATTTAGTTAGGATCTCTGAAAAACTTCTCTTTTCCCCTTTCAGAGCACTGGTAGATGAAGATTTTACCTTGTGTGATCCAGATGGATCTGGAGGAGAGAGCAATGGACAACTTCCCTTTACTGTGCCTGCTGCCATAGCAAGATGAGTTAAGGTGTAATTAGTTGAGAAAATGAATTGCTCAGCTTTAAGAAAACAGCATGGAATAGCAGAGATGCTCAGGCT
>VYZT01052854.1:146300-171712 GCA_013400735.1 Pomatostomus ruficeps
GAATAGAAGAGATGCTCAGGCTAAGCACAAAACAAAAAAAAAAGGGGGGAAAGAGAAAAATAAAAACCCAAACAAAACCACCTCCACACACACACACACCAACCACATTCAAATGCAGTTTTTTCAAATAATTTATCCCTGGACAAAAGCCAAGGGTGGATTTTCAGCACAGTTCAGCACATGGAGTGCACACTGACTGGTAACCAAGGGTTATCCCTCAGCGTAAACACTAAAGTAAATTCCAGGAACAAAACCAGGATTACTTTCAAACCCAGACTTCTGCATTACCAAATCATCTTACAAAAGCACTCGGAACCAGCAAACTGAGGGCACTTTGAAAAATAAAAAAACCCCAAGCCCCCATTTCAACTTCAGGAGGACTGTAGTTGGGCTGCCTTGAGTAATTTCTAATACAATACCATAAAATATTCCAAACCATCATTAATTGTGGCCTTGTGAATGGCACGGAGAGGCAATGCTGCTGAGGAAGAAATCTGGATGCTAATCACAGGCTGCAGATGGAAAACTGTACTTTAATTTCATTCCTATTGTAAGCTTTTTACACGAGATATTACTTCATGTGGTTTGGTTTTTTTTGTTTTGTTTGGGGTTTTTTTGTTGTTTGGTTTTTTTTGTTGTTTTTGTTTTGGTTTGTTTGTATTTTTCCCCCTCTTGTGCTTTCATTCATAAATTCTGATGGGACTTTCTGCCACTTCTGATGTCACCATCAAACTCCACGGAGGTTTCAACACACAAGATGGATTTAATGGATCTTACTGGACTTAGAGAGTAGGTCCGAAGTAGAAAAATCTAAAATAAATCCATGTGACTCTGCAGCAACACCAATGAAAACTAAAAACTGCAAAATGAGAAACTGATAGGAGGCATTTACGGCCACTCAGATATTGAAAAGGATTCGTTATGAGTTTGTGTTTTAATAGGCTAAAGAGAATTTCTCCTGTCTGTGAACTGCACCTGATAGAGCATTTCCATTGTACCTTGGGCAACACCAGGCTGGATTTTATTACGCAGGGATTTTGGTCTCTGCTTTATTTCTGTTCGAGAAGTTGCCCAGCTGATTCACACAGCTCCAGCTCCAGCAGCCCTTGGAAAACGAGAGGAGTGCACTACAGCAAACACAGCAGAGCACTTCAAAGGACAGACACGGGTTTGAAAAGGAGCTCCACGACTTGATGGATGTGGCAAAACTTTCTGCGTGACTTTTAATTCAGTCCTTTCCTCTACTCACACCCCCATCTTGTGCTCCCACAGAGCCCACTTTCTTCTATTTAAAGTGCTTCTGGTATTTAACAATAAAAATCATGTCACCTATTGCCTAGCCCAAAATGTTGTTTATCATTTCCCTTTGCCATGACTGTGCTGCATTTTCCTTCACAGGAGCAACTGATCCAACTTCTCATCCTCTTTCTTGTTTCTGACTTTAACAACATAACACCAAAAAGTTAAAAAAAATGATGCCTTGCTATATTCTGATTGCTGTTTGACATGAAGGATGGGGAGAGCACAGGAGGGCTGATTTGTCACTTTTTAAATTATATAATGATTATTAATGTGACAACATGCCTCTATGCTATCTTTTCTTCTTTGCTAGTTAAACCAGCAACAAACTCCTACATAATCTTGTAAACCATGTAAATTAGATGGTAATTAGGTAGTAAGACAGTTCAGCACTTCCAAAAGCTTCCCTGCAGATAAAAAAACTGAGGTGAGTGAAGCTCCATGGGCAGTAGTCAGGATTTTCTCCACATTTTTGCCAAACCATTGTCCCTGATATGCAGTGCAAATTTAGGTCATTTCTTGTACTTTGGACCCTTGTGATTCAATATGACAAAGGCCTCACACCCAATTACAACCACTTTCAGTCCGTGATTAAATATCTCAGTTTTGCTATTCAAACTCACACAGCAGTATGTAAACTTCTTGGAAATACTTTTACCGGGGGAAAAAAAAAAGAAAGAAAAACAAGCCCAACAAAAACTCAAAATCAAACTCAAAATCAGCACTTAAAATAGCACATTTCTTGCTGGATTTTAAGAGAAGATAAACATTAATTCAATTTAAAGTACAATACAATAAACCTCATCATACTGTATTTAAAGCTATTATACACAGATTTCCAGTTATATATTCTTGAATATTAGCAAACTACTGAGTGACTGGACACATCAGTATTTTACGCCTTTTGGATTCACTGAAATAACCAATATTAGCAAGACATGAATTGAATTTATTTTAGTACTGGCAAACAGGAAAGCTAATTAGTGGCGACAATTTACTTCAGAACAGGATTTTTATGATTTGCTGGGTTGTGACCTATAATTAAATGTATTTTATGTGTTTCTTCCACCAAGATAATTGATATAATGCATAAGGCAAGATGCTTTAGGGCCGTTTCTTTCTTAAAATGCAATTAAAGATAAACCACACTGTCAAAGATAGAATGTGTTGGACATTTTGAGACTCAGAATCTTTGTCAGTGTTCTGTGGTTAATGAAAACAAAAGAGAGAGAAGAATGAAGCAATTCCTTTAAAGCGGCACTGAGGAAATCACACATTTCCATAAAATCCCATATGCCCGTAATTTCACCCAAGTAAGCCTAAAAACATTAAGAATAATCAATTTGCACAACAGCACTTTGAAAAACCTACTTGTCAACTTGGTTTTCAGAAAGACCTGAGCGCATCACCTGGAAAGATCGCGCCGTTCCAAGGGATTTTCGTTCAATCTTAAGAAAAGTTCCGTTTCCACTGAAGATGCCTTGGGAACAGACAGAAACTCTACAGAATATTAAATCACCAAAAAACCCCCACCATTTAAAATGATTCACTCTGAAGGCTTAATTACATAATTGAGAGCAATAAAAAAATTAAGCCTTTTTTTCAACTTGTGTGCTAACAGCATACGGAGATAATTTTCTTAAAAAGCAGCACAGAAAGGTTGTACATTTACTAAAGCTATCACTGTGGCAGCCTCGAAAATGTGTTATTGCTGCCTTCTGAATCAGTATAAACTGGTTTAGGTTCTCTACAACACGATTTGTTGAAAATAGTAGCTCATGCTCTGATAACATTCAGCAGGTAACATTCCCACTATCTTCAGGAACAACTACTGCGTTACTGAAAATAACTGCAACTGACGGACCAACATGGGAGACCTCATTAAACTTGAAATAAAACAGGAAATAAAAGGAAAAGTGGGAGCCATGGGTTGAGAGACAACAAAATGGATACAAATGTAAACAACAAATATTCAAGTTGGAATGTGGCATAAAAAATGAGAGGGCATTTTCATTTGATGCCCATGTGCTCGTCAAAGTTTTCAAGTGTTTCAAAACAGTAAAGAACTAAGCAAATACAGAATCATATCGTCTAAATTTCAATTTTCAAATCACCCATTATTTTCCTGGAAAGAACTAGGTTTTCAAAGGCAAGTTAAGATTGGTATTATCTAAGCTAAAACAGGTTTTATAAAACAGTCAGAAAGAAAAGCCTGACTTTAAACTCCTCACCAAAAGAATATTTGCTGCCCAACTGATGCAGATGTTTTGAGAACTGCAGGATGAAATTCGCAGCTGGAAAATACCATGAATGTGGATGACACCAAAATTTTTTGAAGATTACGTCCTGTGCGAGAAACAGCACTCAAGTCAGACAGAAAAAATTCAATGTTATCAGGCCTCATCATAAGCACAAACAGATTTAATATGAAACTAATTTCAGAAGAGCATTCATTTACTTTATAAGAATATTGTAAAACTGATCTATTACACAGGCTAAAAAGAAATCAGCTTTTTTTTCCCCCTGAAACCTCTTTATTCGAAGTAAAAGGACACAAAGTGGCTGCACCACCTGTTGTGGGTGAGGTGTCCCTGTAAGTTGTCCTTGTCCTGTGTAAGCAGCATTTTGTTAGAGATCACTGGAACGGAGGTGACCCCGGCCATAGATTTGGGTTAATTCTGAGGGCACCCAGAAAGCAAGAAGTGTTCCAGGGCTGTTTGCTGAAAGGGTCTTTGCCAAGGGTAGCTGGGATATTCTTGGCTCCTGGAGCCCCGTAGAAATTGAAGCTGCAGCCTCCCAAACACCCCTAAATTCTTGCATTTTGGCAGGAAGAGAGAGCAGCCACGAATCCAAGGGACAAATGCAAGGGACAAATGGAATCCAGCTGCAAAGACCAAAGAGCAGGGACACGCTCATGAACACCCCTGCAGAAGGTCCAGGCACAGACAAAGAGTCAGCAACCAGCAACAATAACCTTCCTCCCTTTGATCTCGTCAGCCACTCATCTTCTGATTCATTAAACAATTTTTCCTGATGGGTAATTAACTTCCAACTGGCTGAGCTCAGCAAGGGCTTTGTCTGGGTTGTTTGGTTGTTTTGGGCCCCCCTCTTTCCCCAAAGACAGGAGTTGATATTACCAGTTAATACTATTGCCCGTGTGGATACAGCAAGCACAGCATTCGTTGCATTGCCTTCCATCCACTCAATTTCTAAGAATGCCTTGAATTTATTACAGAAATTTTGCCTAATCAAACCATTATTTTATAGTGGGAAAGTGTCTACAGCATTTAAAATGAAAGCAACAAATTACTCGAGTTACTGTAAACCGTATAAAACTCTCAAACTCATCTTGATTTTAACTTTGAAACAAAATAAATGTATACAAAAAACCCCCTAAATAAACACATTCCATACTAATTATTTCTTGACAAAAAATAATTAACAGATCAGTTGTCAGAGGGTACTGCAGCACTCTCCACATGTAAATATTCCCTTTATACTTCAAACCACTCATCACCTCACTGAAAAAGAAATATTTGTTACACTTACTGCAACAATTTTCAAGTCATGAGGACCCTGATAATAATTTAAGGGATAAATTTTTCTATAAGCAGTACATAAATAAAATGATGTTTTAACACGTAGCTATCAGATCTCTCTATTTCGTTATGCCGGGAGGATGAGCTAAATGAATGCTTTTCTTTTGACAGAGAACCTCCTCATCCTCTCTCAGCTTTCTTCGCACTTGCGAAGACGTCTTAGCCCCCCTCTGTCAACTTGAAAGCTCTCCCTGTCAGCAGGCAGAAAGAAAACACCTCGCTGGGTATGAGGACTGTCGTGTGCCAATGGATTTGGCTGTCAAGCGCTGAAAAGTTCTGTCACTCAGTGTCAGAGGACTAACAAAGCAATTATCAAAAACCCCGCATTCATGAAGCTGAAGACATGCAGATTAAAATGAGACACAGACAAATCTAGCTAGAAATCTCTCTCCAGACTAAAAAGGTGTGACTTTCATGCAGATTCCACAAAGCTTTGTTTTTTTTATTATTCCCTACATGAACAAAAGAACCCCCAACCCCCCTGTTCATTATTTAAGACTTGGCAAGTATTTGAAATGTTATTTCACAGGAAATCCTATTAAACCAGCAACTAGGAAAGCGTCATTTTCCTATTGCCAGCTATATGGGCTAGAAAAGTTATCACTTTGATGGCTGGTCAGGGTAAAACAACTAGTCTAAGGAAGCCAAATGCACAGAGGAGGGTGAATTTTAAAAAGGTAGAAGTTTGTATGAAAAGAAGTCAAGATAGCCAAGCAATTGTGTCAAACAAGGAAATGCAAGATAAGACCACCAACACCACACAGAAAATTACAGCCACTGAGAATGCAGTATTTAGTTGCTCAAGAAAAACGTTCAGAATAAAGCTCCTAATGAAGAAAAGCAGAGAGCTGGAAAAGAGCAACAGAACAACTTTGACTTTCATCTGTTCCAAAGGAGCAGCAAAGGACGATCCTTCCACACATGTGACGATAAAAACTCGCAGCCTACCAGCTTTGCCAATAGGACATATTCTCCTGACATATTTCAGATTAAATAACCATTCCATACTCCATAGTACCTTTCTTAATTGGTCTCTCTGCACACTTTAAACCTGCCCAAACAAATCAACTCACAGAGAGGGGGTTGCTTCCTGACAGGTAAGTCAGGGTAAAAGAAAGTTCTTAGCCGAAAAAAAAACCAAACTTCACCTTAATTCCATATTTCATTAAAAAGAACAAACAAACCCTTCAGAGTTTTAACAGTTTTGATGTAGCTCTGAAAAAAAAACCCAGAAGTATTTGCACAACTGTGAATAGTTGACACTCTTTAAATCTGCACTAATTTAATGTTGCAAGGTGGAAGCAGCAGCAGCGATGGTTTTCTGGGTGCTGGGAGGACAACTGTTCTGCTGAGCTCATGATGATAACTCATGAACTAGAGTCATCCTTTTCAAAACCATTTTTTTTTTCCTTGCTTATGTTTTATCCTAAATATAGCAAGATTCTGTAGACTTTTTGCAATGCATTTAGGATTGTCTGCTCCCACATCCTCATCACTATTTTATTGAAAACTCTTGTTACCATTTTTGAATTGTTTGAAAGTCATCAGACATGTATCCAAGACATTTAAAAGAGACATCTAAAGCTTAAGTTGCTGCCAGGTGCTCAGTAAAGTTTTAAAATTTCACCAATTCCACCATGGTGCATCAGCCTTTTACATGAACCTTGAGAGCAGCAGTGCACCATGACAGGAAAGGTCTCAGTCTCAGTCATGGCAAACCCTAAAATACAGGAAACATGCAGGTGGAAAAAGGGCTGTAAAATGTATTCTGTGATTTTGATAAATGAGACATCGCTTTATCATTGGAATAACTACAAATAACCAGTCTGCAGGTATATTGAGGTGAGCAGTCTGTAGGATTTATGAGAAAAGCCTAAAAAAAAGTAGAAAAATACCTTCAATATTTTTACCTTCCCTTGTACTTAAAAAAAAAAAAAAAAACACAAGTCTTTGAAACCTGTCTTTTAAGATATTTCTATTTATATTTTTAGACTCAAAATTATACATAAAACATCCAATCTCTGCATTCTGCCTCTTATATGCTATGCTCTTTGTGACATTTGCTGGCTGAAGGGTTGCAGAAGGAGAGTTGGTCATTGAGAATTTCTGACATCTTCCAGAGCAGAGTATTCTTTACTGTCCATACCTTTTTCTTTCACCCACTTTTCCCTTACTGGTTTCTCGGTTAGAGTGGTTCAGCTTCAGGAAAAAACAACACGAGTGACTCTTCTCTGCAGTGCCTCACGCACTGGCACAGGCACTGAGAACTGCAGAGGTGGTCAGAGGAAGCTAAGAGGGAAACAACTGGGGAAAAGCAAATTTCAAAAACAAAAACAAAAAAAAAAATAAAGCTTTTAGCTGAACTCAGTCACAAGTCAACACAACCCAGAACTGCACACAGCCAATGCTTTCCAGAGCTCTGCTGAACTCCTGGCCAAGCTGGGGTTTTGCCCAGGTTGTGTAATTTCCCAGCAGGCTGCATCTAAAAGTTATGTCACCCTCCAAGCTGTCTCTGGGGACAAATGTTTCCAGAAGCGCTAACAGACTTCAGTGCTACTTCTTGTTTTTTCATGTTCAGGTCATGCAAGGATTGCTCAGGGCCTTCTCATAGATGGAGGGACAGCAGTGGCCAGCAAGGCAGAGCCATTGTTATTTGAAGGAACCCCAACAATTAAGTCTCCTTCAGATGCTTGATAAGATGAAAATGATCAGAAGAAAAAACATATACAACCACACACATTCAGATTTGCCTTTTTCTTGAGTGTGAATGCCATTCACACGCTGGGGGTTCAGTCATTACGCTCAAAAGGATCATTTCATTCTTTTGGTTGAATATTTCAGCAATGTAATTTTGTTTTAAAAAAAATTAAAAATCGCTTTGCGTTTTAACAGCCATAATTATATTTGGCAAAAAAGTCCACAGGAAAGGTGTGTGCCCTTTTTAAGAAAAGCAATTACTCTGCTCCGGGTTAAATAATTTCACCTGCTGTGAAACATTAAAAATCTCTTTTGCTACTGAACACAGGTAGTTGCTTAATAGAAGGGTCATGCAGGCATTCACAAAAACCACTCCTTGCAAAACAGTCAAAAGTCTGCCAATAGCAGGTGCATACAAAAATTAATTTTCGTATAATTTTAAATTGCCAGTAGACTTGCAAATCTTTTGTAGTGATAAAAGTTGAGGGACATTCAGAGCTGCTAGAAAGTGCCACAAAACCAATTTGTCTTAGAGGTTTTTATAGAAGTCATTCATGCTCTTGTTAACAGATTGGTGAAAAAAATCCCAGAGCACACAACTCTAACAGATTGATGATTAGTGATTCCATTGCTACGGCACACACCTTATTTCTCTGCCTCTACCCGAAAATCCGGGATTACAGAGCACTCTCCACGGGTTTCCCTTCCCCAGATCAGCACCTCAGACCTGATTTTCAGGGGAACTGGAAATGATGCAGACCCGCACTCAGACACCAGACAAGCTCCTTCCAGGGTGAATCCCCCATATGATACCACACAGAGGGAAACCCTTTACCCCTGATCTGCCTGCAAGCAGACACATCTCAGGAGCAGGTCTAACAAACCTCAGGAGCAGCTCTACCCAACCTCGGGAGCAGCTCTAACACCTGGGACAGTGTCTGAACACGCTGCAAGAAGGAAGGTGCCCAAGTGGGTCCATGTCAGGCTGCAATCCTTGAACCAGAAAGGTGAAAAATACGAGCCTGAGGCTTTGAGCAGTGAAGGCTCTGGATGGAACAGAGGAGCAGAGGAGATGGGGCACAGACTCAGCACTGGCCACAGAAACCTCACCAATAATCAGTTAAAGTGTTGCAAAATATACCAAGTTTAAAATTTTTTAACTTCAGTCAGCGTTCACAATCACAGAATGAACGGGGTGGAGGCCTGATGAGTTCAGCATCTCACCAGGCCGGGAGCAGCACAGGAGATGCACAGAGAGAACAACCAGCAAGGGCCAGCAAGGGCCAGGAACGAACCAGCAACACAAGACAACAGCCCTGGCACAGTGGGAGCCACCAATTCCGGGCAAGGACTGAGCAGAGAACCAAGCAATCAAGACCTAATCAGCATCAGAAGCAAAGAAGATCTGTAATCAATAGGAAACCAAATACTAAGGACTATGTAACTTGGAACCAATGAACATGGAACCAATAGATCTTTATGGGCTTTGACTGTATAAAGTTTGGGGAAATCAGGTAAAATCCATGTGTCATGGAATGATTTTCTCTGCACAGCCAGGCTGTGTGTGGATGAAATGATTTCTGTGGCACATCCTGGCCAGAACATCATCCTATCCAGAAATAAAGCAATGCCTTGATTCTCTAACACCAAAAATGTTGTTGGAGAGTTTTTGTTTTTCCTGCAGTTTCGGTGACAAAAGGAATACAGATCTGGAACTTGACCAAAGTGGCTTAGGAGTAACAAAGACAAGAATAAAAAAGAAATATTTAACACATGTAACAGCAGCTGGAACAACACACTCTCTAAGTGACACTGCTGCAACTTCCACTACCACAGCACAGCCCCCTTGCTGGGTGGAAATGTTCTTATTTACTACAATGAGCATCAAATCTTTCTTGTTACAGAATTCTGGCTCGTCACTATCAAAATTATAGATGTAGAAGAGTTAGTAGAACTTACAATATTTATATTTTATCATCATGATAATGGAAAGTCATTGCTTAATTATATAATTAGATCAAAATTAGGAAGTGCTTAAAACAAAGTAGCATGATGCACCAACTGGTTCATCTCATTCATTTAGTTCAGTCACAGACTGAACTAAAATGAAGAGATTGGAGCTATTTGGACTCTTCTGGTGAGTTATTATCTGGTTTGCACCAAAAAAAAAGTGTAAAAGTTAGCATTACATTAACTTGGATAGTTGAAACTACTTTTTAGTCTTAAAAACAATTTCAGGAAGAAATAAATAAGATTTAAAAAGGCATTTCAAAGCCTTTTGAGGCAGCTTCACAGCCTTCTCATTAAGTCAAATGTTTTCTGTGTAAGTATTTTATGCCAAGAGAATATATGATTGTCTACAGGTGGCATTTATTTATTTAAACTGGAATGAAAGAAACTTTTCTGTTTTCCAAAGTTGTTGTTTTATTTTTAGTTTCGTAAAGCACCTATTTGTGCTGTTTCTGTCTGGGGAAAAAAAATTATTAGTGATATTAAAACCAACAGAAGAATAAAAAAAAAAAATCTCAAACCTAATTCACAGAGGCTTTGAAAAGAGACAATCTGCAATAAATAGAACTGAGTCTCACTATAATTAAATTAAGTGACAGATATTAAAATTAATGTTAAATTGGTCTGATCGTGTTTAAAAAGACTCTATCTCCAGTTTTAAAGATATGCAGGATTTACTACAAGAGGTCACATAATGCTACTTCCAGCTCAAAAGTCTACAGCTAAAGGCATTGACATGGACCAGAAGAGAAAAAATGATAAAATTTGACAAAAATTATCACCTAACTCTATCCTGATTCACAATTACAAAAATTAATAGCTACATATCCTGCAAAGTCGAAACAGAATAAATTTCAAGTTTTATTTCCTGAAAGTCCGTGTCCATCCTTCTCTGTATCCATTTCAAGCAAGGGACTAAGATAGCAACATAAATAATTTCCATTTCTTCATCTGAGAGCATATTCTTCTCCAGGCCACACATCTCGAGGTACTGGAGGTTTTTTTGCAAGAATTGAAGTTAAAACGGCAGACATTTACCACTATAACTGTTAATTGTCTCTCCACATTTGTATGTCATCTGTCCTGAAGGGGAAATCCATTCTCACTCCTGGCATTTATATGAATTAACCAACAAAAAAAACAAACGCAAAGCTACCTGGCAAGTGAAAACAGACCTTCTGTGTCCGTTGGGACTGATCTGCACAGTGAATCCATCCAGTGAAAGTAATGATTTCCAGAGGCTTTTAGGAAAATCTGCCAGAAACGATGGAAAATACAAAGTATTCCATAGAGATCTTCCTTTTTTTGTTTGTATTAGAAGCAAAAAGTTGTATTAGACAACAGCATTTCCAACCAAGGTATGAAGCACAGACAGGGAGATGCTGCACATCCAGATGATTGCACAAATAACCCACAAAGTAAATCAGTTCTCAAAAGTGTGGCCAAAAATCCTTCAAAGATGGGCAAAATAACTTGCTAATGAAAGTTCTGACAGGATATCCCAAAAGCAATACTTTTGGGATCCACCTGCGGAAGGTTCACGTTAAAGCAGTTGGCAGGATAACCTACTTAAAAGAACAACCACAACAAAATCAAACCAAGAAAAAACCAACAAAAACCCTCACACCAAACACACAAAACCCAGCAGCTGGAGAGGCAGCACATTTGATCGAAGGATTATGAGGTATTTGCCTGAGTAACAGATTTTTTAGTTGCAATCCAGAGAGGGGAGGCACAGCTGGGCCAGTGACTACCTTCCTCACCCACCCATCTCTGCCCCAAAATACAAAATAAAATAAAAAATTAAAATAAATGGGAAGAAACCAGTGGGGATGAAACAACACACAGCATCCAGACACCAGCAGATGTTGACATCAGAGGAGCAGCACCGCCCATGACCAATGGCTGGCAATCAGTGTCTCTGTGCTACCAGCAGCCACGCTGATCTCCTGAAAACTTTCAGTCTTTCTGCAGCAGCCACAATAAAACACAGTCCTATTCCCCCAGCATCACATCTAAGCAAAAAAACACCCTAGGAGCAAAAATGTCCATTACGGAATCTCAATGACACCGATTTGGCAAAAATTCAATTAAAGAGAAAAGCTGTTAGCAGAGGATGGCTCGTGCTCACCAATTAACAGGATTTTTGACAGTGTTACAGGATGATAATCAGTCTAATGGCTTTTATGGATTTCAATCTTCCAGACTGGCTCAAAATAATAATCCTGCCTTTAAATACAAGGGCGTGCGAGAGCCTTGTTACACAGACACACAGAACAACCCTCGAATTCTCATTCAGAGCTGCAGGATGGGTAATATGGACAAATAACCCCACATCGTATCCGTGTGTTAGCTGGAGTTCCAAGAGCTGCTCAGAGTAACCACATTAATTACAGGGTCTCCTCCATGAGTGTTATCAAAACACCAAGTTTTTTTCACCCATTTCAAACACTCCAGCTACTCAACATTTTAGTTTCAGAATCCGCAATTCATTCAGCTCTCGCTATTCCATTTGGCATTCGTCTCACTTGATGAGTATCAGAATCCCTTTCCCTGGGTTTTCTCCTCAGCTGCCTGGCAGTCGGAGGTACCTAAGAAATAATTTGATGGGTTTCAGTCCACTCTTCCTAAATATTTGCAAACTGGGCACAGGTGCCACCCCATCAGATTTTACAGATGACATCTGCTAATGGCTACATTTATTAAGGCCGGACTCTACAGTAGTTTCAAAAATAAAATCCTTTTGCTCTACTCCCTCACTTCGCAGCATTTCTCAGAGCACCAGGCAGTGCCTGAAGGAGCGTTTGCTGCAGCTCCTCCAGCATCACAGCTCCTGCAGTGAGCAGCAGTTCCCTATCTGGGGTGTGCAGAGCTCAGAGCAGCAGAGCTGGAACCACCCATTCCCATTCTCTGCTAATTGTCCCCAGTGTGAATTGTTTAGCACTTTCTATGGACCGTGCCACTTGTGAAACCTTCCGTGGTAAGAATACCTGGTATTTGTGATATTTATTATATTTCTGATATTTATGTAGAGAAGGAGAAGCACAGCTCACTCAGACTGTCTGCCCAGGGACACTGTAGCAGCTGCACAGGGGTAATTGCTTCTCAATTACGCAGCACAAGCAGGAGGCCACACAAGGGCAGATTCAAGCATCTCCTTTGCACGATTCCTTCCTATTACAAGGTGCGTCTGGCAGGTGTTGGAAGTGTGAAGAGACAGAGAGCATCAGATAATGAAACACCAATAAAGCGTCAGGAGGTGAGTGTCCTACCTACACGGCCAGCACAAGGGAATGCTCACCATAGAAACAGCGCCTAAATGACCCAGGAGCAAGATGTAAACCAGAGCACACCAGAACAACCTCCACTGCTACAGCAATCACAGCCCAAAGCTCTTGATTTACAGTTCTATCTTTTTTTGTGCCCTGATGGACAGACGTAGCCAACTATGACAATGAGAAATCACTTCTTCCACAGGCTGGACTGAGACAACCTCTCCTGAGGATCAGCATTTCCAGATGCAACAAGGATCAATGCCTCATTATAATGACCAAGAACCTCAAATACTCTGCAGGTCTTCCTAAAACAAGCCAGATATTAACAGGCACCAAAACATCCCTCTGATGGCATGATCTGAATATGACACAAAGCTGGTTTATGATAGAGTTCACCTGGATTCAAACACAGCACTGGTTTCAACATGAATGAATCCACATTTTAGGAGTTATGCATCGATTATTTCGCATGGTGACTTGAGTCATATAACTTCCCTGCAGTGCTGTGTTACACTTAAGAAATGCAAAATATGCTACAACTTCTCTTTTTTGTTTTAGTGTCTGGCAGTTTTGGTGGGAACAGTCTTATTTGCTTTGTTTAGCCTATAAATAAATCCAAATTACTTCTGTTTGATGAGCAATAATCCTGAAACTTGTTTACAAGTAAAAAGCAAAAAAGTAGCAATTTTAAGCACTCCTACGCTGCCATTTCAGCCAGAAGCACCTGTTCCCTTCAGGGGAGAGAGCAGGCAGCGAAACAGGACAACCACTCATATTATCCACGCTTTTATCCTTCTGTGACCAGGTGACTGGAAACACCAAGGTCACTCAAAGACTCTGATCCTGTTTTAGGAGAGAGAAAAATTAACTTCTGAGTACGTGCATTTTCTGTAAGTGCAATATCATTTGAGCAGAAAATAACTAATGTGATGCCAAGCCCGCTTTTAGCAAAGTAAAATCTTAAAAGCAGCAAAACAATAAATGAGAATTAGTTATAATTGTGGCTTTATCTTCAGAACTTAAGAAATAAAAAAAACCCTTGAACTCCAGCAGTTCACATCAAATCAACAGAACTCCAATCTACATCTCTTTCCAGGCTTCTTTTTTCACTGAAAGTGCAAATTTCACACCTGATACAAAAATAAACCAACCAACCAAGCACACAACAGCACTCCTGCTCAGTTTAGAGCTTGTTTCACATTGTGGGGAGGGACTACAGCGTTCAGAAAACCCAAACGCATTTGCTGGGTATTAGAATGACGCATTTTGAGAAATGTACAAGGACTAACTTCTTGTGATGTTTTTAACTCTGCCCTATAGAATATACTTCACGCTGTACCCTTAAGAAGAGCGAGCCTCAGTGACTCAAGTGCTGCATTTTATTCACAGATTTGATATTTGTTGGACTGGGATAATGTATTGCCAAGTTCTCTGAATCAAGTCCCAGTCTCCATTTTGCTCCATTTTTCAGGGGTCACCGAAGAGCCAAAAATACTTTATCAAGAAGAGCTGAAGTGAAGCAGAAAAATAAAAACTAAACTCAGACTGTGCAGTTATAACAATTTTTAAATCTTAATAAATCAGTTTTGGTTTTTTGTTTAATTACATCTGACTGGCCTTGTGGCTGAAAAAAT
The DNA here is from genome assembly GCA_013400735.1 of Pomatostomus ruficeps. Lineage (NCBI taxonomy): Eukaryota > Metazoa > Chordata > Aves > Passeriformes > Timaliidae > Pomatostomus > Pomatostomus ruficeps. The sequence continues at coordinate 160,815 of VYZT01052854.1, forward strand.
GGAAATTAATACTAGGAGGAAACACAGTGGTAGGAAGGTACTGAGAAAGCTTGTGTAAAGTGATGTATTTGGATCAGACAAAAGAGCAGAGACCTGTCCGTTTTCCTGTTTTTCCACTCTGCCTAAAATGAGTTGGGGAAAAAGACAACACCTCAGTCCTACAGCTGAGCTATGGATCTGCCAGGTGACACGTTCCAAGCTTCCGTAGTGACACAGGAAAGGATCTTCTGGAAAAAGAGATCATCAGAAGGGGACTCAATGCACAGCGGGGTATCCGACAGCCCAATCGTTCAATTTGTGTCACAGATTGATGGGAGAAGCGAGCAGGCAGCTCACCTGAGCTTTATGAAAGTGTAACATGGGCAAAGACCTCCAGGGGATCAAAACCAAAACCAAAGCACAACAGAAGAAGGACAACAAAAAATGACAAGCAGCAGACCTAGGTGACTGCAACAGGCCTTTGATAAACTGGGAATATGAGGGCCCTTGACCTTTTTCTGTCTCCCCAGCACTGCATCAGTCATCTTCTGGCAAATTATTTTAACATTCAGTTTTCACCTGATAGATCTTTTTGCTTGTACAATCCATTCTGGAGGCATAACTTGTTTTCTTTGCTAAGATTTCATTTCCTCCCATCTCAGAACTTGATGAAATCTATTTCTTAGTTCCTCATCTCCCAGTGAAAGCTGACAACAAGCATCAGACAAAATGTAGCTGTCCCATATGAGGTAATTCATTTCTGTCAGAGATTAGACATTTTTTTTTCCCTTAACATGAGATGACTGATATTGTTCTGCAAGATCCAAAGGGACAATTTAACCACTTCAGTGCCAAAAGATCCTGAGGATGGACTTTTCTCCTCAAAGCACACAGTTCACTGCTGAAAGCACATGGAAGCCTCTAGAAGGTCTGGTAATTTCCTTCCTTTTGATTTGAGGCTTTGCCCCACTAAATTTAGGCCTAATCAAATATTTTTCTCTTAAGTTGTGCAAAATAGCAATATTTTCAAATTACGTATTTGAACCCTTCTAACCAGTTAAAACTTATTTTCTACCCTATAGAGCACAGGGAGCAAACCTAAGGCATGTTAAACTCTATTCATGACCTTAATGGTGACAAATTCTTTGTAATTGAAATGCAGCTCTCACCCAAGTCTCCATCTATGTTAAATCCTATTCACCCATCAAAACTCGGGGAAACCCAAACATGTGAGCTCATCATCCAACTCCCCAACAACGAGAGAGGGGATAGAGGACAGTGAGACACAAACCCCACCGCAGCAGCGGGCGGCTCGGTGAAATTTGCTGGATCAGGCCACAGCCGCAAGCGCAGCATATTATTTAATTTCTGACACTTAATTGAAGCTTTTCCAGAGAGAGAGAGATGAAATAAATAGAGAACAAAACATTTTGGTGCTGGCATCTGATGTTTTCCTCAAGAAATAGCTCTTGATGCCAAAAATACTGGGGAATCAGCGTTTGAAAGGTTAATTAGATTCTCCAGAAGCATTTCAATTACAGGAATGAGACATTAGCCCATTTAATACATATTTAATATGTATCCCGACGCATCCTATTTGTTTCAGATTTTCTCTGCCACGAGATTTTTCTCTTGCAGGCAGCGCTATTAATGGCAGCATCCTCTGACAACGTCATGTTTACAGCTGAGATCCCCCCTGGAGGCCAAGGGCTACTCCAATCAAGAGCTTGAGTTAAAGTTGTTTTTTTCTTCCATCAGCAACACAAAACCTGTTCTATTCACAGCACCACAGCGGCTCAGAAGTAACCTGAACGCCGTGTTTCTCACACCAAACCCTAAATCTGGATTCTGCAGGATGAAGCTGCACTTGAAGACCCAAGATACCCTCTGAGCAGCCATGAATTATACACAGAGCTGCCCAACCCTGTTAGCTGCACAGGGGCAGCCAGGCAGAAATTCTGGTGCATGGTACCCCCTCTGGATTTCATTCCAGTTTCAAATTACATGGAATTAGATGTAGTTAAATAAGCATTTGTGAGATGAGAACAGCTTCATGTTTTGAAAGAACAGTTTTCTCTCTGAAAATGCGGCTTTATCGAGTTCAGAATACTTTGCAAGAATATCCTAATTGTTCCTTACTCTTATTTAGAAAGTGTAACAATGGTTCAGCAAGCTGTAAATATTTAGTTTGACTTCTGCTAATTCAATTTCAGTTAAATGTCTATAAACCAAAAGTATTAAGGGTAGTTAGAGTGTTTTAACAAGTTACACTTCAAGTCAAATAAACAAGCCTAAAACGTTAAAAACTGGTGAGAGATAAAAGGGAATGGAAATAATTTTTAGAATAAATGATGATACTGTGTCACTGAACACTGTGTTCAGTGACACAGTATCATCAGACCTCAGGACTGAGGGTTTTTTTCCATACGCATAAGATTAAGTTATAATTTTGCCCCTGAACTCAATAAGGGCAGAAATCCACCCAGTGCCCAGCATTCCATGGGGAATATGGTGAGAAAACAACTGATGCACAGACACCCCGTGCTCTGTACAAGATCTGTGTTCTCACTTTCTGTCTTCTGGGGTGGGTTTTTATGTCTCTGTGATTCTGGAAACGCTGGAATAACACACAAGATGACTTTCCCTCAGACTGCTTTAAATTAAACCCAAACAATTTGCCAGTGCTGAGCAGACTGACAGTGTCTCTGTTTCAGGGATCTGCAGCAGTGAGCCTCAATTAGTCCTCATTCACAGAAGCAGGGAAACTCCTCGAGCTTTCAGCAGAAGCAGGATGAGATCTCTGCTGACAGAACCCAAGCAGACGTTTTCAAAAAAGAAAAATAATTTTAAAAAATTTCTACATTAGCAGCATTTTTATTTTTCAACAGTGATTGGAAGCAGAGATAATTTTTTAATAAAGAACATAAAAATTGCTAATAAAAATATCTTTTTTTTTTTGCTTCCCCATCACTAGGAATTAAGTCCACTTAAATGTGGTCTTAATGAATGAGCAAACAATAGGCTCAGTAAGTAAATCACAGGCACAAGGTGCTCAAATAAGAACCTCAAAGTTCTGCTAGAACTGTGACACCCGAGGTTTTCCGGGCTGACCATTTATAAATGATCAAAGCACTTCTCAGAAACTGCAGTCTTTGAAATGGAAATAATAGTTTTTATCTTAAATTTTACCTTTACGCAGGTTTGGAAAGTTTTGTTTTCTTTCTTGAAATAGGTCGTATGTCATCATTGTGCACCAATCTGAAACTGCTCTGTTCTCCCCATTCCCCCATCTCCTGGTGCTAATCCCAATCAAAGCCACCAGTCCCATCCCTGTGGGCATTAAAAGGATGCATTTCTCCGTTTTCAGGATTTGTAACTTTAATTACTTTTGCAATTATTTGCTAAATTTAATTTCTGATCTTGTTCTATAATCCCAGTTACAATTTCTGATCAATTATTTGATGCAACTTCAAAAAAACCCAACTCTTAAATTGCGCCTCATGCAAGATTATGATTTATGAGTGCTCTGAGGGTCGGCTGTTGGTGGGACTAACTCAGGAAAAAACAGCAAATCTTCCCTTGGGATTTAAATCACTTGGCAATTTTTGCATAACAATTTAATTAGGAAAATTAGCAAGGGAATACTTTGGACTAGTGCAATATTTTGTTAGTTTTCAGTTTCCTACCAGCAACGCTTCCCCCTCTAGTCCAGGATGACAGATCTGATTAAGCTGTTGAGAGGAACAATGGATCATCTCTTATGGGACCAAGATAGAGCTGCAGCCACTTCACAATTTGCAGAATTCAGAAGGCACCTAAAGCTCATAAAGTTCATTCAAATTAATTAAATATTAACAACTTACTGAGGCTGGATTTGGTGGAGGAGGGTTGTGTGTGCATCCGTTCCAGCTGAAGTTGCAGTTAAGCTGCCTTTCAGTATCATGGTATTTTCTGGTCATTTTGCAACCTAAACATATCAAACATTTTGATACCATTTTTGCTGCTGTAACAGATTTGAGGAATCACTTAACCACTCAGAAGGGCAGTGGCTCACACCCAAACAGGTCTGAGAATAGGAAAATCTCGTTGCACAATGAGGTGCCTTTGTTTCTGGAATTACTCTCCTCGTCCTAAAGGAGACCTCTCAGGTGAGTTCTGCTGGAAACAACAATCAGGAGTCGATGATAGAGGTGCAGGAGGCACGGGGCTCTCATGGCCAAATCTGTGTTAGAACCTCTCACTCACAAAGAGCTTGACTGCAATTGCCACCTGCAAAAAAGCAATTTGGAAAAGACATTGCAAAGATAAGGTTAATGGAATTTTCCTAAAAGCAACTCCTAAGGGATTCTCTGCTGAAAGAACCACTTTCCACTCTGGATCTTGGTTTATTTCAGTTATCAGTCTTACAAATTAAGGCAGGCTTCTGACAATATCAAGTGTATAAATAATATGCAGTCCTCCTTGAACTCTTACAAATTAGCCAGCAGTGAGATTCGAGTGAAAGACCTCAAAATAGCATCATCCAAACAGCAGAATTTTTCCTCCTACAAGGAAACTCAAAAGTGAATAGCAATGGGCTGTTTATATTGAAGTCAGAACAGAAGCTCAGTTGACTTTCCCAGTTTATTCAACTTGAGAACGCTGTCTGATAAGGGAGGTACCAGCAGAAAAGCCATAGAGACTGCAAAGCTAAAAATAACTACAGAAAAAGTAAGAAATAGTATGGGAACTAGCACAACTGCAGTGAAATTGGTAGAAATTAATATGGTTGAAGGCAAACTAAAGAAACAAGAATTTAATCAAGTCACTCAGATGCTCATAGAAAAGGAATTTTATAAATTTTGTTCCTTCTGTCCCTGTATTTTAGTACAGGGTTTACAGAATACTTTTGCCGAGGGGGAAAATGAAAATACTTTAAACAAATAATTTGTTAAAAAAATCCCTCCATGGAGAAGTGTGATGAAATTATTTTATTCTCTTGAACAGAACACTCAAGAGATATGGCATTTTCTAATTTTAAGGCCTCAAATAGAAAATAGGATGTAGGAGAATGTGATTTAAGTTGGGGACAGCTGTGTTGAAGCTGTACAGTAGGAAATGCAATGGCATTACAGACAGGATAAATTTAGATTTGTGGACTGAGGGTAAAAGCTTCTTGTACCAAGCAGTACTTTCCGTTTCTGATCCAAATAACAGAACACAAGCCATTGATTCTGAAGTGCTCTCATAATCACACAGCACTGCGAGTACTTCAGCCCTCCCATCGGAATCAGTCTGCAGACCTTGGTTACAATCCTTGTTTTTAGCTCTGAGTTAAACGGGGTCGTTTGCACAAAACCGAGGCACTCCTGATTCACCTGCAAGGCAGAGACAAACCCACAGAGCTCCTTTCAACCATACCCCAGCCAGGCTACTGCACCTCCTGTCCCCATCAGCTTGGAATGAAACAGTTCCGCCTTCAAGATATTCCTTCAAACCATTTTCACGTATTACAGGGACACTCCTGTGTTGTTGGGGAATATTGGAGCAGCACTGCTGTGTCATTTGATCCTGGCCTGAGTGGGGTCAGTGCCTGGCTGGCACCCCACGCATGGAAAAGTCTGTGAATGTGTTAGGTCTGACAGTGATCTGAGTTTGGCAAGGTCTCCCTCTTGGGAGCAAAGAAAGCAGAGTTTATGCAAAGGAAATAATCCTCAAAGTTTTGCTCATGGTGGCTGTTTATAATGCTAAACTCCTGTTTTACATGGAGGATCTTCTGCAGGACTGGATCCTGTTTAATGGGTGTGATGCAGGAAAATACGGGCAAGCCCAGCTCTGAAGAGCTTGTCCCTCCCTCTGCATTTCTGTATCTGCAGCCACACGCAGACAGTGTTAGAGAATAGACTGGATGCTGAAAAACAATGCTCCTGTTTCTATTTATTGAAGTGGGACTCTGATCTATTCATTTAGCAGTGTAAGTTACAATCGATGACCCCAAGCTTTCTGTCATTGCTGTGAGTTACAGCTCGCCTTTCCTCTCAGTTATTGAACAGGAAGACAAAAATGATTATTTCATCTATAATTCTCTCTCTATTGATATGTGAACTGTATAAAGATATCCCAATTCCGATTGCATTTTGAATTTAAACTTGCATGTGCTGTTTTGCAACAAGGGAAACAGAATTTTTTTCCTGGGCTGCCCGTGGTGATTTTTTAGAACTTGAAGGAAAGCTCCATATGAACAGAGCTGTAATGTTAGCCAACCTGCCAATCACGACACTAATCCTCCACACATCTCCACCGTCAGGAGACAGATACCTGGAAGCTGGTACGCAGGAGATAAAGGGGAAAGCTGGGCAGGAACCAGAAAATGTTCAAAATAAAAATTAGATACGTATGTCCAGATATATTTTCCTTAAAAAAAAATCTAATACGAACGATACCAAAGCATCTTGACCTCCACAGATTAAACAGAGCTGTATGCACACACTCGTGGCTGTTGGTTGCTTCCAAGTACCCCCTGGAACAGTGTGTTGTCTTCACTGCTTTTCCAGACAAAGGCAAAGTGTTCTTGAAAGTGGAAATAACTGCACTGGTCAATTTTGAGTCACATCAATGACTGTGGAAGGCAATTTTAACTATTTAAAAAATAGGCAATGCTTTTATGTCCAAGTCTTCAGTCTGGATACAATGAAAACAGTGAATTGGAGAAACAACAAAATCTGTATTACAGCATCCAAAACTCACTATTCATGAGCATTAAGTATTATGATTTTATCCACTGAGAAAGAAACAAAGAAAGAAATGTAAGAAAGGTCTGTAACTGTTCTGTCCACTTGTACTGTTTTCTGACACACTAGGTTCAAGCAGATAAATTGGAATAATTTATTAAGCAAATCTTTTCAGAAGTTCTCTTCAGATATAATTGTTAATATCATTTCTGCCCATGAGTCTTGATCTGCAGCATACACACAGACCATTCTCAGCAAGAATTTGACACTCAAAGTTCAGCTGTTTTGATCACAAATGTAAGTTACAAGGAATGCTCATGCTCAGTGATACTCTGAATATCTTTTCTAAGATTGGGCTCGTCTTAAAACTCCGTGTGGAGTTATGAATGAGAATTTTGGGTTTTGTGAATATTCTTGCAATACTTAAAATTGGCTGGCTCCCTAAGTGTTCCTGCCAGTAAAGTAATTTGCTGGAATACTGTTGGAAAGCAAATACAGAAGGGGTGCGAATACAGTCAAAGAGAATTCATTTGCAAATCAAATGGATGGTGGAAGAGGAGTTGCATTCAATGAATTCAACAAAGACACTGTCACAATAAATACAAGAACATTTGGCAAGGATAACCTTTGCAAGACTTGCTATCTGTGTTCTGCAAAGGTGTCCATATGTGTGAAGTTCCCATCTCCGTGCAGGGTTCTGTCTCTTCCAACAGATGCAGAACTGGCCCGTGGAACAGCTTGCGGAGCCAGAGCACCAGACTAGCATTAACATTTGAAGTTGGAACTGCAATGGCTTTTCTGAATTCATTGGATAAATAACCAGCCATTGTATAGAGGAGGAGGTGGAGTTGCATAATGTTTTATTCCTATTTCATCTTTTATTAATAAAACAAACCAAGTGCTACCATTCTTGTCGTGACGGTGTGGGAAAGAAATCCAAACAGATTGTGAATTGTACATTAGTGAAAACTGGTACAGGATATTTATATTTCCACTCTCCTATTCAGGAGAGCACAAGAAGTAGTCAGCAGCATTAACAAACACCAGGAAACCATTATTTCCTCCTAAGAATTACGAAGAAGCTGAAAAACAGCTCTGTTCAGCTCACACCTCACAACAGCAGGCAAGTCCAGTCCCCCAGTTCTGGTCACTTGCCTCAGGAACAATTCCTCCTCCCCAGAGATCCCAGCACTGCTCCCAGTCAGGAGCTGCTCATGGCTGACCCGTCCTAGCAGATCCTGGGGTTGTGCAGAAAATCTGGATTAAATAAACTATTTCTGCAAAGGGCTGCCAAGGGGCTGCTTACCCTGGCAACACAACACCGCACCTGGGGCAAGGAGCTTCCTCCTCATCCTGGCCTGGACCTCGATGGTGTCAAAACCCTGACAGGAGATCTTAGGATTCACCAAAACAATCCAAGTCCATTTCTCTTCTCTGGACTTTTGTAAGGAAAACCAGCAATGCAAGAATACAGCCACATTGCTCAAATCTCATCCTGGCCATACTGTAATTGGCTAAACATGACAACTTGAGTTGTGACTTGACTTGTGATTTGACAATTTGAGCATGTACATTTTTAAAAAAAATATAACTCCATTCATAGAAAAGTTTAAAACCAGAAGAATTTAAAATTGGAATCAAGCAAACCCATCCTTTGAAATGTTTGTCCTGGCTAATATTACTAATATTTTGATTTCATTAGATTTCAAAATCAAAAAATTTGGAAACTGTACATTTTTTTGCAGTCTGTTAATTTCTGGTAGACTATAGCTGGTATCTGACTCAGGAAAAACAAATTCGTTGCAAAGCTTGCCTGGTAGCTTTTTAAATACTAGATGAAAAAATTAAAATTTGCGTGTCCAAGTTAGACAATGACCCTCGTGTGGGGTCCAGCTTCCAGGTGGGTCTAGAAGACAGCAGAGTCTGTGCTCCCTTTCCCAGTGAGAGTGCCCCAAGGAGGATTAGGGCACACTTGGTCAGTGCTGAATTTGAACCAGGCTCCAGAGATGAAAGCACACAAACTAATCTGTGGAGCTAGGAAGTTCACTGCTGGCTGGTTTATAAAAATCCTATTAGCAGTGTGGCTGAGGGGTCAAAAGATAAGATAGCAGACAGCTGGAAATGATGGATCAGACAAATATTTTAGCCAAGAAAGGTATTTCTTAGACATGTCGTACTTAACCATGTATTGTACCACCAGGAAGGACTGGTGAATAAGGGTAACAGATTCTTCTGCTGGTGCTTCAGAATTTTTGAGGTTTAAAGTGCTTCTGTGCTACCTACTGGGCCATGTTATGTCACAGTGACTTAACGTTCATTTTGGCTTCAGCCAAACTTTAGGGAAGAAATGCATGTAGCACACATAATTTGCGAATCTGACAAGTCAGATTTGGTGCATTTTGTACCTTTTAGTTCTTGAAACCTCTGATATTTTCCATTGAGGCATTCCTGTCACCTTGAAATCCTCTCATGTGCGTTGTTTCCCTGCTGTAGGTAAACAGCCTGGCTCAAAGTCCACGGAAATTCCTAGAGAGAATCCCAGTTATACCACCCAGCTTTAAATGAATATCCCTCAGAAATCAATATGCCTGGAACTCCATTTCTAGAAGAGTAACATAAGAAGAGTTTGAAATATCAGACATCACGAAACCAGAAAATTCTTGTTTCATGTATCATCCCACTGATAAGAAATTTACGTTTCTTTCACCCAAGGCAGGTGCTGCGACAGGTACCCAGCTGGCACTTCCAGTCAGTGCAGATTTGGGTTTGATCTACATTTGAACTCTGAAAGAATAAATAGCCCCTTGTGATCAACTGTGGAAAAAAATCTTTAAAATTCAAATTCTGAAAAGTAGGTTAATTGTTAAAAAAAGTATTGTTTTACAAAACACGGTAGTGTTTTAGTATTTCAATATATTTATTATTAGAGAAAACAAACTTGAAGGCCTAAATATGAGATAACTCAGTTGATGCTGAATTTCAAAACAGATCAATACATGAAGCTTCCAATTTAAGAGAGTCAAAAGACAGAAGTAATAACTGAAGTTGGTTAGGTAAGGAGCCAAATGACTTGAGTAAGAAAAATTAATCTTACTTCATGCGAAGGCAAACAAACGCTGAATTCCTGTAAGACCAAGGCTCTAAAGCTGTCTGGGCTTTGCATTCCAAAAAGCTGGAAACTCAGAAGGGCCACAGTGCGCTTTGCAAATGGAATGCTGAGAATCAGCAGTGAAGCTACAAAGCACAGGAGAAGAAATAATTCAAAAGAATAGGTCAGAAAGCATTGCAGAACAATGAAATGAACAAAATCCTAATGAACTGGATTTTGCAAAGGAAATTAAACAATAAAAATGAAAGGAGTTTTTTTTTTTCATTTATGGAGGAAAAAAGAACAAGGAACGGCGCAGTCTGAAAAACGCAGCAGAGGTAACGATAATCTTGGTGTGCTTAAGTGCAGAGTAATTAAGAAGATATAAATTCAGAACCAGAGGGAGCCACCTAAATTATTGAAATCAGTCCCCTCAGATCACAGCAAAGACAAGCAGTAAATACTTAGTTCCACATGTTGCACAGACCATACCCCTTGCAGTCAGCAATGCTTGGCAGCTGTGTACCTTTCTCCAGACCTTATAAAAAAGTTCAAATCAAGTTAAAAAACTAACAGCTGAAATTACTATATGGCATAGTAGGGAAAAAAAAAAAGCAGGAGCATGCCTGAAGTATTATAGGATTGGGCAAAATCCCAGATAATCATAGAAAATGTAGTACCCAGCTAGATAGGAAGAAAACATTGCTCCCTTTCCAGTCTGCGTGTTTTTATCAGTCTGACCTGACAAAACTTTCCTACCTGACTTCAGATACCTAAATCAGCGTAACTCGGGATTTGAGTTCTACAGACACGAGCCAGAAATGAGATAATGCACCCAGATGGAAGAGGAGCACTGACACGCTGCCAGCACAGCACTGCTGGAGATACGGATTCAGCACAAGCACCGGGGAGCTGATAGAAAGCTGCTAAAAAGGGAAATCGGTACATTGGATACTGAGGATGGACAGAAAGGTCCTAAAAGATGGATCTTGGCTGACCTGCACAGAAGAGTAAAAAATGAGTGTGCTCATGAAATATATGGATTTTCCAGACTCAGAAGTATTACCAGAACTAAAGCAACCTGCAGTGCCCATCCTGTCCCTGCTGCAGACCCAGGCACC
>VYZT01052854.1:171902-189074 GCA_013400735.1 Pomatostomus ruficeps
GACTCAGAAGTGTTACCAGAACTAAAGCAACCTGCAGTGCCCCTCCTGTCCCTGCTGTAGCCCCAGGCACCATGGAGGTGGTGATCCCCTGAGTGCCTCCAAGAACAGGGCAGTGGTTGTGGTTTGTGGCGCGTTCTGCTCCATGCACAGCTGTGACTGCACCATATTTGGCCAGAGTAGGATCGAAGAAGGTTTGTGCTTCCAAACTCTCAGGGTTTCAGCACAAACTCTTGGAGAAGTTATTAAAAACATAGCATCAGTGGGGTGTGAGACACCCCTCTCCTTCCTTATTCCACATAGGAAAACTCTACAATTATGTTTTTCCCTTGCAAGGCTATGGACATGTTAACTGACCCATGCTCCCTGCTACATCCAGGGATGCAACCACTGCTTCAAGATGCATCTTGGCTGACCTGCACAGAAGAGTAAAAAATGAGTGTGCTCATGAAATATATTGATTTTCCGGACTCAGAAGTGTTACCAGAACTAAAGCAACCTGCAGTGCCCCTCCTGTCCCTGCTGTAGCCCCAGGCACCATGGAGGTGGTGATCCCCTGAGTGCCTCCAAGAACAGGGCAGTGGTTGTGGTTTGTGGCGCGTTCTGCTCCACACACAGCTGTGACTGCACCACATTTGGCCAGAGTAGGATCACAGGAGGTTTGTGCTTCCAAACTCTCAGGGTTTCAGCACAAACCCTTTAAGAAGTTATTAAAAACTTCAGTGGGGTGTGAGCCACCCCTCTCCTTATTCCACAGAGGAAAACTCTACATTTATGTTTTCCCCTCTCAAGGCTCTGGACACATTAACTGACCCATGCTCCCTGTTACCTCCAGGGCTGCAACCACTGCTTCAAGGGGTGACAGTCCTGGAGAGGGGGACACAACACAGTTCACACCAATCTGTCCAGAGACCAAACCTATTGCACTGTGCAAAAGGCAAAAACGCTAAAAAGAAATAAAAGGGTTGGGAGTTAATTGAAATACAGGTGAGGAAATTTTAATATTGTATAATTTCATATTTTTTGCTAGTTCTAAGAATTTTTCCTGGAGTTCAGGCTTTATGAGTTGAAATTTAATGGAGATTAAAAACTGGAGATTAGTCCATTGCAAAGTGAATAAAACCTGCCCATGAATGACACACTTGCAAGAAAGACTATTGTGAATTCAGGATAAACCAAGTAGGAAGAAATAACACCTTATTTGGATGCCAAGATTTAGTCCTGCAGCACTTCTCTGCTAAAATATTTTTAAGTAATGAGAACCATATATTTTTATTATTTGTATTTAAAACAGTAAAAAAACCCCAATCCCCCAAACAAACCCCAAGAAAGTGCAGTACTTTGACCACCCCTAGAGGCAGTTACCACGCAAATTCTTTGTAGTACTGACAACACATAACCACTTAGAATCATTAAATGGTTTGGGTTAAAAGGAGCTTTAAATCTCACTTTTTTCCACCTCCTGCCATGGACAGGGACACCTTCCACTACCCCAGGGTGCTCTAAGCCCTGTCCAACCTGGCCTGGGACACTTCCAGGGATGGGGCAGCTGCAGCTTCTCAACAAAATCCGTTTCAGTGTCATAAAATAATTTTTTCTCCTACCCAATCTAAGTGTAATGTGTCCTTTTGAATATTACATAATTAGAGACTGTTCCATAAAGTAGTGCAATATTCCTTTTCTTATATGACCTGCTAAGAGTTTTCCTACAAGATATAGCAACAAAAATTAGGATTTTTTGTGTCAGATATTATATGCTTCTACTTATTTCCTTTCTCTAGTAATAGCACCACAGCAAACATGATTTCTTTCAGTGCCCATAGAGATTGAAAAGCTCAGATTAACTCTGCATACCCCAAGAACAATTTAATTATTTTTATTTGCAGGAAGTGACAAACCATGTTATTGATGCTGGAATCACTGAAGGATTGCACTTAGGAAATTAGGCTTTTTCCCACTCCAGACAAAACCACTGTTTTCTCAACCCATTAATTTAATGTCCCTCCTTAAAGTGCTTTTAAAGAATTGTGGTGTCACAGTGCACACAGAGTCACTTGCCTGGAACATGATTCCTATCTTTTAACAATTTCTCTCTTTTAATGAGTATTTTGCCATCGAAGGTGGAGTAACATTTAGTCCTTGCTGTAAAAGACTCAATAACATTTTGTACAAGAAGCTCTGGGGGTTAAACCAACCCCTCCAGAAATGGAAGGATTTGCTGCTGCTGTGCACACCTGTTTGCTTACACTGTGCCCCTGATCCTGAGAAATGCCTCTAGAAACACCTTGTGTGTATTGATGCCTTAAGATTCAGCTTTTTATTTTTCAGCTCCTGCACTGCTTTAGTGTGTAGCTCTAAAACTCCACACAGTCTGTGAGCTCCTGTTTTCACATTCTGGTCAGACACAACAAATCCTCTCTAGGCCTGCACTCAAGGACACCTCATTTTTTTAGGCCCTGAAATATGGAAACTGAGCCTCTAAAAGAGGGACAAACTTGGGATAAATTCCATCATTACCTGAAACTGTAATTGGAGGATTAACCCTGAGATGTAAATTGATTAAAACTTATAAAAGTGTAGAAAACTCATGACCAGTCGTCCATCTTGGGCGTAGTCTTGGCCAGACTCTTGTGCTCCCAGGATGTGTCCTGGAAAGGCCTTTCAGTAGATATCAACTTTATTCTTTTACTCTGTCCAGCCTCTGTTCCAGGCAACCTTCTTCAGGCATCAGTATCATAAAGATTTTCCAGCACAAAGATGTCCTTGCCATTTGTGTTTTGTTCTCAGCAGCTGTCCTAGGTTCCACCTCCCCTCTCAACTCCGTGTGGCTTACACGAAAGGACACAAACTGAGACCTGAGTTAGGAAAGGTAATGCCTGTCCCACATTTCCCTTCAAGCTGACAACACACCTGGGACACTTTGATGCTGCTTCCAAACAAAACAGACAAGACAAATTAGCATTAAAGGAATGCTGCACCTCAGTCATAATTTCGTCCTTAACTCGGGCAAAGGCATTTCTCAAGAATCAGATCATAACACTGCCTTCGGTAGGAAATCCTCTTCAGAACACTGGATGCTGATGCTGTTTAGAAGGGGCACAACAAAGTCATCTGTCACCTGAGATCCTCGTTTGGGAAACCTTCCACGCTGGTAAAACCCTGAAACGCAGTGCTATGCAACTGGAATGCTTTTTTCTCTCCAAATCACAAGTTTCAGTGAGTATAAAGGTCTAAAGAGCATGGCAGGGTTGTGTGCTGGAGAGCACAGGCAGCAGGTTCTGTGTGATGGGGTAGATGTGATTCTATCCTGATGAATTCAGCTGATATTGCACTTAGGAATGGTAGAAAACTTTTCCTGGTGCCTGACAGGAAGTCGCTGTAAATCAGTATCAGCTTTGCTGCTTACAAAGCTCGAGCAACTGGAAACTGGACTTGATGTCAGCACAGCCAGAAAAACTATTAAAAAAGAGCTCCTTTCCCCAAAATAGTCACCAGTTAGGAGCTGTGAGCCTGAGAGAGACATCTTCAAAACCAAAGGAAAAAGCACCTTACTAGTCAGGGAAATGATCAAATATTGGGCATCTGGAAGTATAGAAAAAATATCAACAGTTGCAGCTACTCTTTTTTTTTTTTTTTTTAAGCACAAGTGCCTTGTAGCTACAGAGGACCAAAGTCACCTGGTTAGTTTTGCCTGGTATCTCCCATATGAGTTATTCAGATCATGTCCAGGGCTGCCTCACATGGGCTGTGAGTTTACGCACATTCTGAAGAACATACATAAAAACACGTCCACTTTCTGACACATGTGCATACACAGATCTTCTCCCTCCCCTTTCATCTCCTTTCATCCGTCTCTCTCATCACAGATGCACACACACCTCTGCTGAAATGAAATAATTCTCGCTGCTTGAGTTGGCTACAGTCTTAAGTTCAAACCGGTGATATTTTTTCCTTCCGTGTTCACATCTATATTTTTTCTCTACAGGATTTAAAGCTTGAGAAGCATGAAAGGTAGAGTGAAAATAAATTTGAATTCTATATTACAAAAAAATGTGAATATCAAAAGAGTCTTTCACAGCTGCGTGACTGCTGGCATTTGTAAAGAGTCAAAGAATCCTGGAATATAAAAAGGCAGAAACACAGTTGGTTTTTCAATCAAGTGTATGGAGAAAAAGCAAAAGAAAAAATCTATAGGAACAGCAAGAAGGTCTAGGGGTGGGTGACAGGTAAAACCTATTTCCTTAATTTAAACAGTCATTTCGAGAATCACTTGAGCAGGAGGATGATATGAAAGATTGACACATTCAGTTCCACTCTTTAAATTGTGGTTTGCATTTTACCAGCAATATAAGGAAGAAGATGAAAGCTGTCCTTCCTTATTCCTTACTTAATTGAAGTGTCTATTTAGAATGACATCTAATAAAAGATACCATTTTGGTGTAGTTATTATTTGTATTACTAGAGCATCTACGATTTCTGGTGATAAACCAGAACCTTGCTGTGAGAGTGATTCAGGTATCGAGAAATGAATTTTTTGTGACTCCAAGCATGTTCCATATTCTGCAATGCTAATGGGAGGAACGAGACAGGGCTGCTTCTTTAATCCCCCCAGTAAATTCCTGTCTGCTGCTCAAAATCTGCAGCAAAAAAGATCATCCATTGCTCGAAAGTTTCTGGCTCAAGAGGAACAACTGCACACAAAAGCTGCTTAGTTTTCCTACGAGCAACTCAATAATGTCTTGTAGTCTCCTGGGAATAAATGTGGAAATTAATATCAAACAATCTGGGGTGCAAAAGGAAAACTTTTCCACTCTGTTCTCCTGACACATTTTAAAAGAGACAAAGTTCTTAGTGAAGTAGAAGGGAAGCTGCTCACAAAAGGGCGATGCCTGTGCTCAGTTTGATGATTCCTCAGTGTTTGATCCTTTTCCATTTCCTTACTTCTTCTAATCCTCAAGTCGTCCTCACTTTCCATGGATTCACCAGCTCCCAGGCTGTACCAATTACAATAACTCATTGATACTAAAGAAATTCTGCTCTGACATTTTCAACAAAACCTCATTGCTTAGATACAGATTTACCATAAATTGTAAAAAATTTTGTCATCTGTTTTTAGAGCCAGATCACACCCATTAGAAAAACTTCTCTTTTGGTTAATTCTGTTAATTGTAACAGGTTCCTCTAGGCCAAGAATGAAGGAGGTAAAATTAAAAAAAGACTATTTGGATGTCCTGTAACAGGGAGGAAGAAGATGCTTGCTGGATTTAGGCACTAACGGCCACCTCAGTGAGCTGGTGTGCACAGGACATGATTAGGGGATCTTGAAGGTCCCTTGTAACCTGAACCAATCTATTATTCTATCATTACTGTCCCTGCCAGTAAAAAATATAAGCCAAAAATCAGAAACCTTAGAAATCCAGCCTGCTGATAGCTAAAGAGCTGAATCTGCAAGGAAGATATGAATGATGTTGCTTTTTATGGCAGCTAATGAATTAAATTATGGAAAAAAACCCATATAAACTGAAGCTTTTCTTAAGAATTTTTAGTGTATTACAGACACTGTCGGAGGAAGGGCTGTTCATTTGAAGTTTGCCAGAAACTTGCTATAACTGGTCACTAGTTATTAGTAAATTTCTGTACATTGGATATCACAACTTTTTAATAAATAACTGAATTTTTTCCTAAAGCTTTCTATTTGTTCGCTCTTAAACTGACAAATACACAAAGCCTGACAGACACGCAAGCAAATAATTTGATTTTAGGGGAAAAAAAATTGGAAAAAATGTAGTTATGGATGCACATGATTCAGAGCTTTTGATTTTGTCTTTAGATTTGCTTCAGTCTCCTCTCTCAAAGTGTTTCTAAGCCAGCAGAATATTGGTGGCTCACAAAAATGTCTTTATTTTCTTGTGTACGTGTCATATAAAAATGTATCATATGGAAAGAGCAGGGTTGCTAAAATATGAAGTTAAATGTCAATTGGAAGGGAGAGCATTTGATCTGCATCTTCAGTGGACAGTTTGCCCTTTGGAGAAGCAGCTACTGTAATTATGAAAAACTGGAGGATGCTTTGCATATCCTTTGGTTTTTCCACACAGACCCGTACAAGGTTTTCCAGCAGAATAAGTTGGGTTTGTCCCTTAAACTGAACAGAATAAATGCAGCTGAATTATGGGGCAAGAGTGCCAGTGGAGGCTGAGCTCACTCATGGGGAAAATGTCCTTTAAACAATTACCTCAGTTTGGTAAATAACCCAATTCAAATATTAGAGAAGTGTAATTGGAACAGTTGAGTTTTGGAAAAAATTTTAAGGAATTTTAATCAACAACAATCAATTAACAACCATTGTGGAAGTGAAGAGATGAACATATACATTTGTGTCTGCTAATATTTATCAGGATAATGACAACATCCTGCCCATCTCAAGGGAATTCAGTGATGCCCCCTGAAACTGGCACAGCCAGGAGCGAGGTACCCCTGTGCTCTACCAGAGTTTTGTTTTGCTCCCACTGAGCTCTGTGCAGCACAAGAAGCAAACCCCAGAGCTAACCAGGCAATCTAGAGCAATAAATATGTATCTCTAATGAGCTGCAAAAGTGAAAGGTCAGAGGCTGAGCTGTTGGCAACAACCCAAGGAACGTGTCCAGCTATTAGAATCCCACAGTCAACTGATTTGGAATTCTTGAAATGATACGTGAAAAAAATGGTAGGTGCTTTTCATATGAAAAACAAAACAGGATCACAAAAAAAAAAAAGAAGAAAAGTCTTTGCAGCACACCTTCAGAATTGTTTTTTATTTTTTCTTTTATATTCTATTCAGCTTTTATGAAAGTGGCTACATCAAACTAAGCTCCTCTCAGAGGGCACATCATCTGAAGCCAGCAGTGTCAGAAGAGAAGCTGCCTTTTTAGAAACGCTTACATTTTAGCTAACTGCCTTTTTCCCCTTGACCACTTCTAAGTGGTAAACTCTTCAAACTTCCATTCAGCTCTAGACAAAAAAAAAAATTCTTTTGTTTGCAAAGATCTTAAAAAATATATAAAACAACACTGATGCTTCCATCACAATGTGCTGTCCTTGGTAAGCCTTTAGGAGAACACTAAAGTACTGCCAAAACTCACAAGGAGTTAATTCCTCTCCCTGGCATAGGTATCAGCTCAGAGCAAGAAATTTTATAGCTGATTTTTTTCTCCCCCTCCCATATGAACTACACTCCCAAGAGGGTGGTTAAATACCTTGTTAATTAAATACCCAAATGCTGAGTTCCACACAGCAATAGGTATCTCAAGCTCAACCTCCCTCTTGGTGGCTTTTGCTAAAAACAATCCATTTTAAACAGATTAAAATTGAAAAATGTATGTTTGAATAAACCAAGCAGTCACATCACTTCATAACTACATACAAACACAAACACAAATTAATCCCGAAGAGTCATTTTGTCCACAGGAAAGAAGCAGCTCCCAAACAATATTCACCAGCAGTTCTGCGCTCAGTGGCTCTGCTGGAAGTGTTCACTGCCCTTTTGAGCGCTGCTGCTCTCCCACTGACCCTGCAGTCCCTGCCAGCCCTGCACTGGGGGCAAGAAAAGCACAAACCCGGGTAGCTCAGACGCCTGAGTACCTCATGGATCATGAACAGACTGTCCAGGGAATGGTTCTGATTTTTATTTTATATACTAATCATATTTACTCACACTGGAGAGCAACTGCAAGTAAAGCAAAGACTGCTTCAACACAAGGTTTTAAAGAGAAAATGAGTAGGCCAAGGGGAATATTTATCTATGTTTTTCAATGTTGGCTGTGGTTTATGACACAGAATTTCTCTGGCACGAGTACAGTGACACTGTGAACGCCTTTCTATCCCCATTTAACCCACACCATATTGCATTCATAACAAGCAGCAGCACTTTTGCCCCCGCAGGGTTGACAGAGCTCCTCTAACACTGAACAAGTGATCTCTGGTATTATCCCCTTAACTGAGGGATCCATTCCACACAACTCCAAAACAGCAATGCACTTGTACCAGCACAGGAATCAGCCCTCTGCAATTTCTCCCATTGTCGTTTTCCTCCTACTGGTTAGAAACCATCTAACAAAAAATGTATTGCAAGGCATAAAATCGGAGCAGATTGCCCATTTAGCAACTGTTTATGTAACTTGTGAAATATTTATACTGTAGTCTTATCATTCTTCATTTTCACATATTTTGATTTTGCTCTTTCACTACTACAGGAAAAAAAATAAAGAACATGTCATGCTGTGAATTCAGATTTCTTTTTTTCTTTCTTTAAACTTTAGAGTCTTCTGACATTTTCAGGAAACTAGCATGTCAGTTCGACATAATCAGTAATTCATTTACAGTAATTGCCTTTAAAATTATCTTAGGTGTCTGTTATGTCTTTCAGTTAAACGTGTACTGTAAATACCATTAATATGATGTTTCAAACCGAGATTCAGGCTGCTCTGCAAACTCTGGCTGCTGCTCTGCTACATCAAAGGATCACAAAAAAATGCAACCACCCTTTGGTGAAATGGGGGAGCAATCAACAACAAGTACAAGACACAAAGGAAGAGCAATACTTCCAGGGAAGGTTTCTGGGGGCAACATGGCCTTGAAGGCAGGTTCAGAGCAAAATTAGTCTGACAAGACAGGTACCAGGAAAGGGATTGTCTGGGGCTACGCGCCAAGATGCCCTGAGGCAGGAGCCTCTGGGAGCAGCGGTCATGCAAGGCTCAGAAAGTTTGTAAAGTGTTGTTTATAACATTTTAATGGATCCAGGGAAAAGAGCCTTGTGCAGCTACAGCTTTGTGTGGGCAAAGAACTCCTGAAATTCGGATAGCACGTAAATTCCTGAAAAAATAATAGGAAACAAACTTTGAAGTGGTAGTAGCTAATTCTCCCTTAGAGTGTGACAAAACCACTTGGAGTGTGATTATGGTCAGAAGTCAAAGTACAAATGGATGGACACCACCATAACAAGTGTCATAACACTTAAAATTTCACCTTTTTCTCACCTAATGATTAATTTCCAGAAAAAAATCCCAAAATTTAGAGGACAAAGCATATTCACAACCCGTTCAGTCATATGCAGCTAAGTTGCTACCTGTATTTAAGCTATTATCAAGGCACTTAATTTCTTTAAATCAAATACAAATCTCTTTAGGAAGAATAGCACTAAATGTCAAACAAAACTGAACTGCACAACTTCAGTGATTAATCCTCCAGTGACTGACATCTGAACGTTTTAATTGCATAAATATTCCTCTAGATCCAGTAGCGCTTCTCAACGCACGGAGTTTGGAATGGTGTGACTAATGCTGCCATTAGCTAGATGGAGGATTCCTGATTATTTGGCCTGCACACAAATTGCCTCGCAGCAGCTCCGCCGCGATGTTGATGCGGCGCGGGATCATTGGGATGCGCGAGAGCAGCAAAATGCAAACGCAGACATTTGTTTTCCAGCCAATCTGATAGAAGCGTAATTCGTATCGCTGTAATGAGCTCTGCTTACTTCCTGTCTTTTTTGAAGTCTCTACACCTTCTCAAGGGCAAAATTGTTTTCTAAATAGAGTCTGCCTGAATTCAGCCTCTTCTGTTTAAGTGCTCCATCAGAGTGAACTAAAATAGCTCCTATTTACACATAGACCCGTCCTCAGAATATTTGCATGTTGTCTGGAAGCCTGTAGCCTTCTAAATCCATAAACAGCTCACAAAGTCACACACTAATTTCTTCAGGATCAAAAAGTTTTTTAAAGTCAGAAAAAATATGAAACGCAATTAGAAGCCAAGAATAAAAAACAAAGGTACTGTATATGACTAGGTATGTGACAGAATAACAGATTTTGTTACTGTGTTAGCTTACCCTGGCCACACCTGCATTGATAGCCAGAGGAAGGCCAGCACTGAGCAGCTGGAATGCTTGCTGGTTAAAAATTAAACTGCAAAAACCACCCTCAACCTCCCTCACTAGTCCCCCCAAAACCAACAAAAAAAACCAAACAGAACAAAAAAACTCCAAAAACCACCAAGCATCTCATCATGTCAAAACAAGAGTGCTAAGCTCATGAAATAAAAGCAATGAAAAGAAGCAAAAAGAAACCACTTCTGATCCTCTGGGTCTCTTATTTGTGATGTCATCCATCCCAGTCAGGCTTTTACTGACAAGGGTTACTTAAGCTCATTGGGGGTCAGCCACTGACATTTGGGCACCACTTCCAAGAAAAGTGCTCAGGAAACTGGGTGTGCAGCAGCCACGGTATCAACTGGCTGAATATTTACTGTAATGTGCTCTGGATTTCTATACCACCCTCCAATCTCCCTGCTGGCTCTTCTTCTGGCAGGAAACAGGTAACACAGGTGTGTGCACACAGGCCATTATGATGACTCCAAAAATTCTGGCTTTTGAAGGAAACTGTTCCTTGTAAACCCTCCATTTTCACATGCCTGTTTCCACTCCTTATTTACCAGATGTCACAATTTCACTTTTGTTCATGCATCACAAAACAGATTCAATGCTGTTCTTCCCTGTAATCCTAGAACAGATTTAAGGGTGACAGGTAGAAAAATAATTTTAGTAATCCTTTCATTACCTGCCTTCTTGTCAGCTTAGAAAGTAGAGGAATGCTCTGCCCCAGCTAAACAACCCTTTGGAAATCTTTGATCCCTGCTTCTGAGATATTGGTTTAATTGGTCCTATTTTGATCAAGCTAAATTAAGTCTGCTGCTCTTGAAGTAGAGTAACACTGAAACAGTTGCCTTAATTTCATTTTTGCTGTCCGAGGGCAACAGAAAAGCCCCTGTAATCCATCCAGGAGACACTGATTCACTTGGGATGGCAGGTGTAGCTGAAAACACAAAAACCCCCTTTCCACTAAGAATGTGCACTCCAAATTCAACACGTGCTGGATGTGCCAGAGAGACAGGAAAAATTATGCTCTACTTATACTTTTTCCCCCCCCCAACACGTATACACTATCTTAAATGTGCATTGGCATTTCACATTTAACACTGAAGGTGAAATGTAAATGCAACACATAATATTGTCAAGCAACCTCCCTCATTTCAGTGGCAAGTGATCCTCTTTGGAAGTTCCTCAGACTGACCTAACATCCTCCAGCTCCCAGTCAAACACATCCATTTCTCCTTGAATCATCACAAATAATGCTTTTTTATTTTCTTTTTTATCAGAAGGGTCTTGCTTTGGCCAGCATTTTATTTGCATATCAAATATTCTATTCTAATCTCTATTAATGAAAGGACCAGAACGGAAGAACAGACTTTGTTATCTTCTCACCACCAATTTCCTTAACAGAATCAGCAGGAAATGAGATCAAAGGCTGACACATCCAGCAGAAGGTGTCCATTCCCTGACCTTCCCTTTTGCCTCATTTGCAGGATTTGGGAAGTATTTCCTTTTCTTCTTTCCCCCTCTCTCACCTTGCTCTCTGCATCCCAGGCACTTCTGGCGTGAAGAGAGCAGAGTGCTCCTCCATCCAGGTCTTGTCTTTTGACCCCCGCAGCAAAAACCTCCTTAGTACTGCTCTGTACTCCAAGGATTCCTTTACCACCATGTGCAGCTGGCTCAGAATACTTTCAGATCTGCTCCACAGCAGTATAAATTATTCCACAGCACCGAGGCAAAATTGGGCTTTGCCCTGAGAGCAGAGCCCCTCTCAAAGCCTTCTGCAGGTCCCCACACACAGAGTGAGGGGTTTGGAGTTAGGAGCATAAGAAACTTCCTCTGAACTGAAATTGCCCTGTCAAGAACAGAAACTGCACAGGATGAATTTTAACATATAAAGCCTAGAATTTTTTTTTTTTTATGAAAGATTATTTAATCCCTATTAAATCCTAAAACAACTGACCAGGATAATTATAGCTAAAGCAAGCATAAAGGTACAGAGAAAGAATAAGGTTCTATATTCTGCTCATTTGCTTCAAGCTGGACTGCTTTGAGTAGGAGGAAGAACATTTCCAGGAAGATGGGTTTGGTTTGACAGTGTATAAATAGCCCGAGCTGAGGATGTAACAATTGCTCTCCCTCTTCAGGCACCGAGCAGGGCAGGAACCAGCACCAAGCTGACTATGGAACTGGAATATTTTGCAGCTTAGATTTCTTCAATAAGGCTAAGCCAGCTCAAAAGATTTCACTGTTGCTCCAACACACAAGCCTTTGATGTTTCCTCATCTTTACATCATAGAAGGAGCTCAAAGGGTTAATTAAAATTTAATGATATCGGCAGTACTTTGAAAAAGTTATGAACTTGGGTGAGATCAATCACTTTCTTGGACTGTCTGACTTCAAAGCAAACATTATGCAAAGGAAAAAAATTCTCTCATTCTGCATTGAATTCATAAGCAAGGATTTCCTCATTAGCGGTCTGTGCATGGAGGAGATTCCAAGTTCAAATTGGAAGAGGTGAGGTGCCAAAAAAATGGTTAATCAGAATTTCATGCCTTTGATGCTTGTCACATGGTGAGTGAATGCATCACTGCAAACCAGGGGACACTTGAACAGTCCCAAAATAGGAAGTCAGGGATTAAGGGATGAGCAATTTTTTTTTGCCCAAATTCACAACTTGTTTGCAGAGCTTTAGCTAAAACCTCATTAGCTTGTTTATTCCCTCTTAGTGACATTCAGCAAAATGTCAACCGAAACAACAAAAGTAAAGTTTTTAAAAATGTACACATCCCTGGCTTGCATTTGTATTTTTATTTGTTTACCATCTACATTTTATTTGAGCTGACAGCTCTCACTTCCTGCAGTCTTATTCTGACCTGAAGCTATTACTGCATTTTCTAAAACAAATACACTTCAGATGACAAAATGATGAAAATCCCCTATAAGAGATCCAAGTTTACCAGTGACTAGTTAGATTTATCACGAAGATTAAGAAAAATTTATTTTAATGCACTCAAGTGTTGAGAGTCAATCACCATCTCTGTTCCTGACCTTCCCTTTTGCCTCATTTGCAGAATTTGGGAAGCATTTCCTTTTCTTCTTGCCCCTTTCCCTGCCTGATTCAGCACCAACCTTGCACCTTCCACTAATTTCAACACAAACCTGCTGTGCAAAGGTGGAAATACACTCTGTGGTATGGCTCCTGCTAGAGATTGGGTTTATCATATATTCAATATTGTTCTCCATAAGCAATCACTGATGTATCCAACAGCCCCACGTGTTCAGAGCTCTACAGTTCTCAATGTAATTATACATTTACCATGAAACATTTATTGCCTCATTCAATGCCTAAAATACATCTCAGGGTTTTTAAACCTATCTTTTCATTGAATGGTTTGTGTTTGAAAATTCCATTTCTTTTAAAGTGTCCTACCATAGACATAACTCTAAATCCTAAAACAACAAACCAAGGGTGATGTTGGATGTAGCACTGGGTCAGGCCGGCTAGGCCGAGGAGCCCAAAGGAGAGCCAAATAAAAGACCACACAGAGACAGCAAACGGAGAGGGCAAAAAGAGAGAGAGGGCAGAACCCTCTGCCTTTATTTATATGTTTTTACAAATCACCATGGATTGGAGGTAGAAATCACCATCTCTCAATTCCATTGGTCAAGGCATCAATCTATCATATTTCTCCACCCAGGATAGTGAATGATAAACAACACAGACAATTAGCAAAACATAGATAGTTGTCAAGAAACCATGGCCATGTTTACAGAAGAATATGTGAGAAAGTATTACAGCAAAGAGAAACACTGAGAAACTGCAAAACTCAGGACAACAGTTGGGGACCCAGCACAAGGAAAAAGTAAAACTGCTCTGTGCAGGAAATGCATTTCTGGTGCACTCCTGAAAGGTTTAACTTTTTATCAGGAGAGTGATACCTGTGAGATGTACGACCAGCTTCCTTTGAGGGCTTCTCCAGACTGTTGTGGTTGCAGGGCTTGTATCATTCACAGGAAGAAAATCATGGACCTGTTAAAGCTGCACTGATTTTTCCCTGTCCTCTCATGGTAAAACCTGGTTTCCTTCCAGCTGCTCTTTGCTAACTATAAAGACCCAACCTTTTTTTTTTTTTTTTTTCCTTGGTGCCAGCAGCTTTTTAATTCAATTTAATGGCAATTTGCCAAGTCACCCTGCAAATCCACATCTCCTGATTGATAACTGAAAAGCAAGTTGTCTGTTGGACAAGTCAATATTCATGTTCTCAGCATTTCAGGTGGCCTGCATAGGCTCACACTGTGCTGATTCTGGTGGGCTAGAGTAATCAGAAGTATTAACATAATCTTTTCCATGGTATTATAACAAATATTTCAATAAAATGCTGGGTTTGAGTTTATAGATTTCAGCTGAATTAGTCCTGTGGCAAAGAGTTTCCATTTAAAGTGTATTCAACCTTTCTTTAGGGATACAGATGAAAAGGCAGCAGTAATATTTAAAGAACTAAAGCAACAACAAATTGATTTTATTTTTGGCACTAACTCTTTTTCCCTTGCCCCTTCAATAGAGAGAAACTCTATAAAATCTATTTCAGCTTTTTAGGTGGAAGGTAATGACAGCTGTCATTTATTCAGGGGGGAAAAAAATACCTAGAGATGAGGTAGAGCTGTCTTTCACTGATGTCAAACCCAGAAAAACAATACAACAAGGATGAGGAAAGGAACAATGAGACAGCAGCTCATCCTCTCAGAGCTGTCCCTCATTTCCTGACAGACCTGTTGGGCACAGACAGACAGACAGACTGCAAGGTCTTGGCAGCTCCTTGAGAAGGCAAATGCAGGCTCGCTCAGGACTGGGTGTAACAGGGCTTGGAACTGGTCTGGCCCTGTCTGGGCAAAAGAGGGTAGGGAAACAAACGGCTTTGATCCGGGAAATCTGACTTTTGCTGGAAAAAGGCTTTAGGAGAGAGGATGCCAGGAAAGGAAATGTATGAGGGAGGACAGGAAAAGGAAGCACAGAGGGAGGGAGATGGGAGCATCCCACTCTCAGTGGTGCCTGGGGTTTATCTCGATGTGGGGGAGGACTCTTCTCTGCTGAAAAATGCCTGGGAGGCTCTTTGGTGCCACCAAATACAGGGGGTCCCACAAAACAGCTCTGGAAACTCAGCTCCCTGAGCCCTTTCCAGCCCCTTTTCCAGCTGAAGTGAATGGTTGGGACAGCCCACGTTGCTTTGGATGTGATCTCATTTGTTTTTATATGTACCTATAAAATTAAATATGTCTCTTTCGGGAAGTCAGGCTTTGATTTGACAGAGAGATATGAAATAGAGGGTTCCCTTTCAATACCAAACACCTGTGAAAATTGCCTGTGCTTGGTGGTTTACATTATTCACAAAATTCATTTTATTAAGCTAAGCTATTTATAAGTGCCCAAAGGTATAGCTTACAGTAATCATGTTTTTAACTTTATATACTTCTTTCTTGTCTAGTGATTTTCTTCATTGAGATGGCTAAGACACTGACCAGTCATAATTAAAGAGAAATTAAATCCGCTTTTTCCAAATTAAATACAAATATTTTTATTCCTTTATATTGATTTTCTTTAAATTTATTTGTGAATTTCCAGAAGCCTTGCTTACCTTTAAAATTAACAAAATAATTAATATTATAACTAAATAGTTTTCAATAAAGTTCAAAGTCACAGTGTATAAATACATTGAATTTTAAAACTACTAAAATAGGCTAATCAAGGGTAGACCATGAGATTACTACTACATTTTGGTGTGTGGTTTTTTTCTTTTAGTTACTGGGTTTTCAGTTAGACATGTCTCTTTATTTAAACTTTCAGGCTGTACCTCAGGCACTTCTGTTCCTTAGCATCATATTTGTTCATTTGAATTGTTTTTGAAGTCTTGTCTACTCGATTTGTACCCCGGCCTAAAAATCCCAGGTAATGCTGGTGGTGCTATCAGGTTCTCTCAGCAGCTCTAAGCAGATGAGTACTCTGACTGCATTTAAGAAGTAAAAATAAACCTTCAGCCTGGTTTAGCTATACTACGGTCAAATTTGACTAAAAGGGAAGCATTTCCTGTGACACAAAAGTCTATTATCGACTGTTTGCAATAAAAGCATTTTCATGATTAGGTATAAGTAAATGAGGAGCTCAAAGATTTCAACATGACAAATGTTTTCCAGAAGAGCTTCTCCTCCCTGTAACCATTTCTACTCCTGCTGATGACACTTGAGTAAGGAATCAGAGATGAACAAAGCAGGCGTGTTCCACTGAGAGGGAGGCAGAGCCCTGGAGAGAGGGAAGGTGCAGACTGGGATGGCTGAACCCAGGCACTGCCAGGGCTAAAAATCCACCAAGAACAGCATCCACGGCAGCGACCATGAGAACTTCCAGAGGGAATCCCACACTGGAAAGTTCTGTTATGCCAGGAAAGACCTTAATGGTTACTGAAAATGAGCTCTGACATTTGGGGATGGGAAAGGAATTCATGAGAGGAGCAGAGTTCAGCCGAGCTCTCAGGCTGGGGCTCCTCCAAGACCCTGGGGAGCCCTGACAAACTTCTGTTACTTTTATAAAAGGATCTCATGTCTGAGAAGACCCCGAGGAAGGTGTCAGGCAGAGAAACAAACCCTTTTTGATGACAGACGATCACCTATCTTAATAAAAGCTTTTACTGTTCACTCCAAAGACTTTCAAGTTCTTTTTTTGGAAGATATATAACATTGCAAAACGCAATACAAAATGCCTTTGGCTGTTGTCACTGTATCTCTCTCTGTGCTTCATTTTTCCCATAAAACCTCTATGCTGTAAAGGGGAAACCTGTTTTGAAAAAAAAAAAAATTCTTTTCTTTTCTCCTCCTTCACAAAGAGGCATTGTAGGAAGACAAATGGGAGAAGGAGGAAGGGGGAAGGATACACTGTACCCTTTCCAAAGCACATTTATTCTGCCCTAGCGTGTGTTTCATCGCCTCTCAAGGGTGCAGTTTATCTGCTTTTCTGCTTCCAAGTAGATACAGTGCCTTTCTACTCCCCGAACAGCTCCTATTACATCACCACCACTCTTAATACCAAAAGGATGACATGGACTCAAAACATTCAAGTGTTCTGGTTCTGTTAAATACTTATTAAGCCACAATGTTTTTAAAGATTCCAGGTTGGAGACCTGTATTCCCTTAGTAGATCTCATTTTTAAGAATCTGTTTAGTCTGTGGAGGGCAGGAATTATTATCTCATCCTGCAGAAGTAAAAAATGTTGGGGGGGGGG
>VYZT01052854.1:189103-231010 GCA_013400735.1 Pomatostomus ruficeps
GGGGGAAAAGAAGAACCTGCACCTGGAAATAACAGGATTACATTTTAGTGAGCTGTCGTTTGGGTTGGGAATGTTGATCATTTGAGGCTTTAACTTGGGGGCTACTTCCATGGTTGTTCTGTCTTCATGTACGTTCAAACAATTCCTCCACTTAATATTGTGAGACAAAAGTGTGAGCAACAAGGGAGGTTTTCTACGACTTTGTAGCTGTAGGAATATCACTACACTCTGCACCCCATTGTGATGGCAAGCTTGTGCAAAATAATTAATTGTATTTAAACTGTCATGTGAGTTTAATATAGAGTGTTAAACTGTTACTTTTTAGTTATTATGACAATCCTAACACAGAATCTCAGTTCTCTATGGATTAAAAAAAGAGGCACAATATATTAGTAAGATTTTAGCTTGAATTTCAAATGGCAGCAAAGCGTGAAACACAAAGTGCTGTGGTAGGTTGACCATTAATACAAGAAAAAAATGAATTTAAAATTCAGTGCCATTGATAGTGTTGCTTTCTGCATCTTTAACTACAAAACTTAATAACTTTATGTGAATATGAATATTACTATTTCTGGGTTGATCCAAACCAGAAAAGCATAAAGAACTTCACATTTTTAACTTTCAGACAGATTTTCAATAAAGCATTTTGACTACATCCTTGCACTGAAGTCATTGGGGTTGCTGTGTTGTTGTAACTGTGATATGATGAGTGCAGGAAAAATTGCAGAAATAAATAACATCTTTCATTAGACAAAGTGATTTCATTGGAAAAGCAGACACTTATTCATAACACCCATTCTTCAGATCCTAAAGAGAAGCAAAATACGTGCTAGAAAAATAATCAATCTAATTAATAACTTAAACACAGAAGGGAAAGTGTGATGAACACCTCTGGAGTCGAGAATGGTGACAATCCCAACATACATTCTTCAGGAATAAAAATAACTTTTGTTTCAGCAAGTTGTTTCTTAGATGCTGGTTACAGTCCCCTACAATTATCCGCACCCATTACACTTAAGGGTTACCGCATGATGGAGCTAAACACATTTTTTGGTCCCAAAAATTGCATCCCATATTATATCTCCAATTTTCAGCTGCCTGCATCTTAATAGAAAAGCCAGAGCTTCAATGCCTGGTCAGAGAGGGAGAAAATTCATCAATAGTAAAGAGATTGTACTTCAGTCCCCGTAATGCGAGTGTCAAGAACAAGCAGTGCATGGGGTTTTGAAAAGATCATTGCACAGAGAGATAAAACTCTTTCTTTACAGATCACCAGGAGACCTAAGCATCAGTGAACCCGAGTTTTGAAGCCTTCAGAGGGACTACACTGGTGGAGATACAAAGGGGAAGTATTTGGGGGTACAGCGGGAGGAGGATGCCATCCTGCCCACACACTCCTGGCTGGGATTATTCTTCTCCAGAAGGCACCCCCAGGATCACCCAGTGAAATTTGCTTCTGGATGAAATAACCTCTCATGAGTTCTTGGTTCTGTTACTGTGCTCAGGGATTCCTGTGCCAGCACAGCCAGTACAAACTTCTCACTATTCTTATTTGCCCTTTTTGTAGTTTAGACCTGGCCTAGGGTTCTGCTTTCACACAGAGTTATGCATAAAGAACTTGTGAAATTAAGATTTAAATAAATAGAACACATATGGAATACCTACTGCATTTAAAATGACTCCAACATATGTGCAGTGCTATGCTGATTTTTTTATAAAACCTGGACTTGCTCTTATCTGAAAGATATCAAAACCTCTTTGCCTTTTCTGTGTATTTCCTTTCAATATGCAAAACGTTTACATTTCCTCAAACTAAAAACCCCAGTGAAACAGTAATAATTCATCCTGTATTGCCAGAATATTTTGGCAATCAAACCTCCAAAAATATAAATGAATGTTTTTCTAACTTTCATCTTCTCAAACAGCAAACAAATGCAACCACATCTCGGCCAAGATCACAGTTCTGTAATGAAACAATTTACATTTACTGGGCCTAAACTCTACCAACCTTCCTGGTCTAATGGTGTCTGAAGGTAGGTACAGAGTTCCAGGATTCCAGAGGGATTCAGACTCCATTAAATGTGATTTTGAAAACTGAATGTATCCAGCCATCTAAACCAACTTTCAGTGCTCCACAGAAGCCGTGTGTGGTCCCAATATTCCAGTGGCTTCCATGGATGCACGTTAAAGACTTGAACACCTTGATATATCAATAGCTTTCTGGACTAAACCACAAAATAAATTGGAAGAGAAATCCCTGTTAGTTTGCCATGAATTATTGAAGCAGAACCCCTGCTAGTGCACGAGGTCAGCAGGGGGCTAGCACACTCTCACGGTCCTGCTCAGTGCCATCTGCCCAGAACAGCTCTGAGTTGGTGCTGGGAGCAGATTGGCAGATTTGGGTGAGCTGGGACAGTCAATAAGACACTGTCAAAGCCTGGAATTCACACTCATCCCAGTAACATCCACAACCTGTGTGAACAGGAGTTCATCCACACTGCTCTTCTGAGCAGAATGCCTGAACAGCCTGGAGAGAAGGACAGCAAGCCCTGATTCCCGGCTGCACTTGTGCACAGGAAATGCAGAGGCATGATGAGGAGAAGCATTTGGAAAGGCAGAGATATTCAAGAATGATCTTTACTGGTAGATTTCTTCTTGCAACGATAGAAAACCACAAATGTGCACTGAGCACTGGGAGTTGAGTGGAATGTCTTTGCACCTACTGTACAGCAAAGGTGCAGCCACAGCTCTGCCAGAGAACCAGTAAGAAGAGGAGAACAAAGATTCATAAGTGCCCATGAAAGAGGCCAATCCAATTTTTGTTATGCGTGCAACACCCCTATTTCATAAATAATGACAAGAATTCAGAACCCACTCTATTCTGCATCTCACAGAGCCAAGGATTCACCGCAATTTCCCTGCAGTTCAACATGCAAGATGATTCCCTGAAATGTGCCTGGCCACAAAACACCTGTGCTAATGGCAGAAGCTTCTTTTGCTGCCTTTTCTCGTCACCTCGACACGGTAATGAGAAGAGAAAGCGTGTAAAGCTGTGAGGGTTAGTGGGATTGCTGCTTTCCATCGCATCCGCGACCTGGTAATGAATGACTGACAGGCTCTCTGAAGGGAAATGCACAACACAGGCAAGAACCTGCCCCTCGGATTGAAACCTGATGGCTGGTAAAAGACTTGTTAAGATTCACATCAGAATCAGGAATATCACTGCAACCGCTTCCATGACAACAAAATATAATGTCATAATGCATATTACCATTTCGTGACAGGATGAAGCCTGTTTATCCGGGCAGCCTCTTCAGCGCTGAACGGGATTGGAGAATAAGAGTTCACTTTGGGAACATCTGTACTACCAATAATTTTTAAAAATATATTTTTATTCGATATAGAATGGAAAAAAAGGCTTATTAATTGCTTATTTCCATCTTAGCTACGATCAATACCTACAGTAACAGCACCTATATGTATCAGGTTTCAAAACAATTGGGTTCTTTGCTTCCATCAACTTTTTTGGGCCTTTCAACAGGGTATATTTAACAATAAAATAGATTATCTCCTTTTTCATGCACAATATAGCAGTGATTAAGGTTGGCAAATCATTAATGCTTCCATCTCACCTTTTGTTTCTATCTTCTATGAGAACCATACCCTGTTGTCACCTCTGTTCCAGCACTCTGATTTCACTGGTTTACACACATGCAACCAAGCTTTATCCCATGGATCTGCCCTGCGTGCTACTTTCCTGTCCTAGGCACTCCACTTATTAATATACAAAAATCTTATTTTTCTTTGCCTGAACGGGCAGAGTTTCTGTATTAAAATACTGCTCAGACACACAGCTCATAAATCCCATCAGGACTACACATCACGGTACTGGAATTCCCAGTTAAATACTGACCCTTGGGAATGGTTTCTCTGGAGACCCTGAGGCATCTTGCACAGATGGAAAGAAATCTCATCTTTCCTGTTCTGGTGGGGGAATGAGGGAGAAGCCGATGCCCCGCACCAGGGCTCAGCTGGAGAACTTGAGCAGTGATCCAGAGGTCCCGTACATACAACACAATTTTACTGCACAGCCTGATGGAAAAACAGCAAGGGTGGCAGTTCCACTGGAGAATTCCAGTGACTGACCAGTCCGGTCCTTACTGGTCTCCTTAAATTCCACCTCCACGACCAGGATTTAACAGCTGGAGTGGGTGAATATCCCAGGCCTGGAATGACTGGCACTGCTGGTACCCTGGCATGGCAGCGAGCTGCAAAAATTGCTTCTACTCCAAACCAGTTCAGCAGCCCCCTCTCCATGCTCCAGTTATCAACCTAATCCAGCAATAACAAACGCAAAATAACAAATGGGTAAAACCATTTTAAATTAATTTCCTCATTCCTGCCAAGAATCACTTTTTTTTTTAAAGTGTGCCCATCCTGGGAATGAATAAAGGTCCTCACAGAAACAAACATCTGAGTGGTCATAGATTAAAGCAACCGTGAGAGGACAGCGAGAAAGACACTGCGGTTCTGTTTTAAATGATTTTCTAATGTCAGGAACATTATGGATTCTTTGTGAAAGAAACATATAAAACCTTAAGTCTTCTATTTTTCATATTTAGTTTAAGGATTTCACTTCAATCAGCTTTCTCTACTTCCTTTTTAGAACTATCTTTGGCTGAGTGGCTAAGACTGCCAGTGAATACATAACAGTAGTTAAGCAATAATTTTCCCCTAGGAGAAAATTACTTTTTGCATAGAATAAAAAGGAATTAAATTATTTGAGGCTCGAGAAATAAATTTCTCAACACAATGAATCTATTTCTTTATTATTTTTAGTGCAGAGAAATGCTTTTTTCCAAATTATGTGTGTAATATAATAAAGACTGCATGCATAATTTTTAACCTTTCTGAAATAACTATGTAAAAATTATAAAAACAGTCACAAGAACAATGTTCATGATATGCATGGCCTAATTACATGCTGAGAACATTTGTTCTGATTTTTTTTTACAGTCTGAAATTCACCTTTTTTGTTTTCAGAAGCCACAGAAATAGCACAGCACACTTTCCAGAATAATGCAGCTGTCATAATAGGAATATGCAAATCATGATTATTTAAGATGAACTCGATCTTTTTCTCAAAGAGACTTTTATCAAATGTGACTCATATGGAAAGGTCTTATTAGAAGATAAGAAA
Source organism: Pomatostomus ruficeps (assembly GCA_013400735.1). Lineage (NCBI taxonomy): Eukaryota > Metazoa > Chordata > Aves > Passeriformes > Timaliidae > Pomatostomus > Pomatostomus ruficeps. The sequence goes on from VYZT01052854.1 coordinate 194,304, forward strand.
TATTATTGCCTCCTTTGATATGTTACTCTCAAAATAATGCTACTGAATCAGACAACAATTACCTTACCTGTACCCAGCAGCAGTTTATTCCTACTAAGCCCTACACTTAGTTACAATTGCTTTCATATTTGCCAAAGGAAAATGTTAAAATATTAATAATCCAGTAACCTATTCCATGGCAGTGAGTCACTGGGTTGAACTTTCATTTCAGTCACACACACACGACAAGCTAAACTTTAATATAAGCACAGAAATGGGAGTAGATGTATTAGAAAGGTTGTAATATCAGCTCTTAATATTTCCTACTACCACGAAATAACCAGTAGCACCAGCCACAATAGATTTAACAACACAAAAATAGGAGTGTGTGTTTATTTATGTGCACTTCTACTTTGTTGTGTTCCATTTAGGAAAGAAAATTTGACAACCGAGAAAATTCTGCAAAGAGCAACAATCCCAGGTTGGAGTTCCTTGGTATTTTTCTGCAGGAGTTCCTTCTCCTTTCAGGCAACCGGGGAAATGTTTGTAAATGTCATTCCTGAAAATGATGTAAATGTTGCTCATTACCTCAAACTCCCTCACCACAGCTACGGGGACACCCACCTCAGTGGTAAAACCAGCCATAATACAAAAGATTTACCTAAATGCTCATGCACTAGAGTAAAAACTGTTTAAAAGGCCACACCCAACTGTGCTTTTATCAGTCCTGATGACACATGAAGCTTCACACATATAAGGCTCCAACATCTAAGCAGAAGCTGAGCTTTCGAGGGGGTTGAACAGAGACAAAAGCGACCCTTTTTTCTATTCTTATTTTGAGGACCCAAACACCACACTCTGGGCATAATTTTCATTTTTACAGGGAGCTTTTGTTACATAAAGAGTATAAAAAACTCATACCTGCATTCACTATTAAGCCTAAAACAAATAAATAAACCACTGTTTTCAATTCAGGCCAGTCATAACACTTGAATAGGAAGCTCTTATAAATTTTTTTTCCTGTTATGTGAATTAATTGCACATATGTTTGTGTTTAGTTCCTGCTTAAATCCCAATATATATTTCAAGAATGAAGTACAAAACACAGCAATTGAAATGCTCTTTGGTTTTTTGTTTGGTTGGAGTTTTTTTTAATTTAATACCCAGTAACACTAAAACTCAGTAAAATACTCTAAACAAGTACCAGGAAATATTTACTCAAATGCAAACTCCCATTTTGCTTTGGTGCCTTTGAAAATTCTATTTCTTTTCACACAAAATTAGTGGGTTTGTGTTCGGGTGTTGTTTTTTTTTTTTTTTCCCCAAATGCAAGTATCTTACCGGAAAGCAAACACTCATTAAAATTAGCAAATATATGTTTTAATCTAAAGGTTTGAGTAGGAATTGGTAAGGAGCCATGTTGACATGGCCTGCCAGCCTCGCTGGTGTATTTAAATCCCGTTCCTGTTTACAGTCACCTGCTCGGAGCACAGAACGTAGGAGACGCAGGGAAATAGCGAGTGACAAGTATGGAATACTGAAAGAAGTAATTTGATTGAATTCAATTTGGAAATTGATTGAAATTCATTTGCATACGAAATATGTTGTGCACTTTATTTAGCTGAGATTTTTGCGGAGTTCAGTTCCTGTCCTGTGCACCTGGGGCTGGGGGTTACCCAGGGGATGAGGCAGAGCTGGGGAGGGACCTTGCCAGGAGGTAGCGCCCTGCCCAGCATGATGACCCACTGGGACACTTCATCCCAGCTCCTCCTCTGCCAGGGAGCTTCTCCTCCCATTTTTTGTCATGGTTTAAATGGTCTCCAAGCTGCCAAATGCTCAGCTGAAAAAACCCAGATTTTCTGTGGGACAAAACTCTTCCATAGTCACCAGATCTTTGATAGCTTAAACCAAGTAAAAGAATACCCTGAATGGGTAGGAACAGTTAAACAACAATCAAGTTTTTCCTGTCCTGCTTCTCTGGCTGGAATTGCTCTCTCCATGGTAAGTGACATCCTAACCCAAACCAGGAGAGGAACACACAGAGCTCGGTGTGGGAGGGCCCAGAGCCAAGTGCAGTCAGTCTGTGCTCTTGTTCTGGGCCCTGTTCCCCTTGCAGTAATCTTGGATTTACATCAGCACCATGAAAAGGTCACATTATGGCACGACCTGAAAAGGAGTTTTTATTACCAGTGTAAACCTAAGCCAACCAGCAAATGCCTCTTCTTAAAATTCTATGATTCCATTCATTCATCCTCAAATTACTTATTAATTTAGCTGATGATTTCCTGTGGCTAATCTTACAGACCTGAGTCTGCTTCTGTCTTCATCCTTCAAAGAAGAATTTAAACCTCTCTAATGTAATTCAGGAGTTCAGATTCGCTTTCACATATCCCCCTATCTTTTCTGCTTCAAGTTCATGTCCTGCATTTAAATGAACAATGATACAAAGAACTAATATTTCCTTGTGTTATTTAAATTGTAAGACTGAAGACATAGAAAAGAAAAAGGAAAGACACTGCTATTTAACTGTTTTCTTAGGCAATAACAGCTGTCCATTAAAAGTAGAAGGTTCTTTGCATTAAATCTCTTGCCATTTTACTGGGGGTCCACAACATTTAAAAAAATATACAAATGTCAAGCTGTACATATTCTGAGCGAGAGCAATTGTGATTCAGGATTGCTTAAATTCATCATTGTTTTTCTCTAAGCACGAGAAATCTTAAATGGCATAAAGAGCTGTTCTGTACCACCAGACATGAATTTCTTTGAATTGAATTAAACCCACTTCACCAATTTCAATATCAATGAATCGGGATATCTCCTACAGTAAAGAGAGCCAGAGAAGAGGTACAGAATAAACTCACATATCCTTGCAACAATTATGATAATAAATTCATCTTGGCAGATAGGATGACTTTTTCCAAAGAATAATTGTCCCTTCCTGGTTGCCAAGATACAGAATTTTCACTCAGAGCGTATCTTGAAAATTGGGAGCATTTGAATTTTTACAGTAATTTTAAGGTGGTCAAAGTGTAATGGTGAGTAGCTAAACAAAAATCATTTTGTTGAACACATAACAGGACCTGAACCATCCAGGAGATCTCATGCAATCTCCTGTGAATTCCACTTACTGAATTAATAGGATTGCACAAGCACCTAAATCTCACTGATTCCACAACCCTCTCACCATATATTTCAATGTGATTGCCAAGGTTTGCAACAAAGGCAGGAAAAAAATAAAATAGATGTCTACCTTCAAAATACTGGGCATTTTTAATGGTGGAATACAATGACAATTACCAAGAAAGAGCCTTCTGAAAGAAATCAACTACATTAAATCTTTGATTTCAAAACCTTTGGAATAAACTAGAGCTGTAAAGAAACACTTCAGCTGAGCCTTTTCTGCATTAAAGCTCCCAGTGTAGATTTTGGTGAGCAGCCTCAGTACGGTGATTTTACTGCTGGGTTACAGCACCACTGGAGACCTTGCTGAGGCTGGAGAACAGGGGCACCAGGAAAAGGCTGGAATTTCCTGTTCCCTCCCACCTCACACCAGAACTCTCTTCTCTTAACTCTCATCCACATTTCATTTTATCAAGCAAACCACTTCCAGACTAAATAGTTGCTTTGACATCTGCACATCTGCAATGCAATGTGTGAACATTTAAAAAAAGTCATTTCTGACCACCTAATCCACTTTCCCTAATCCACTTACAGCTCCGGCAGGGCAAAAATTTGATCAATTTGCTGTGACTTGAAGAGGTACACGATGCTCTGTGCTGTGTCCCTGCACTTGCACATGACAAACTGATGATACTAGATGGCACTGAGAATGAAATACCGCTGACAATAAGCCAAAACTTTCAATGGACTATTTCTGCATGAAATCTGCGTTATTGGAACAAATTTTTTCAGGAATATAGTGCTGATGGAGCAGAAAAAAAAAAAATCCATTTTACTACACTATATTAAATCAGTATTTTTAAAGAGACAATAGTATTTATACATATCAATAGGAACATATACTGTATTGCTTGTTTTAATATAGGAGTCTGACTGGTTTTGACATTACCAAATCTCTGAAATCAGATTACAGAATACTACGAGAAAAGAACTTAGCTAGTTGTTCAGTTACATATCACTTTTACGTTAAACAATCTCCAGAAAACCTGCATCAAGCCTTTGGTAGCTTCCTGAGTGTCTAATGGAAAATTTCTAACCTGTGTGTGCAATTAAACATATTTTTGTCCCTAACTTGCTCTAAATAGCCTGAACTGACATCCACATTTTGCTACTTGCCTGCCCTGCCCCGGTTTTAATTAAAACCCCCCAGAGCTGGCTGGGACAAAAGTCACAGCAGCAGAAGGGAACTTTGCAAACCAAGCCCGGATAAACCCCAGGCTGCTGATGGTCTCCTGCTCTGTGATGCTCTGCCATCAGAGGATGCTGAAGTGCAGGTTGTTTTCAAATGTTTTTATAAGTACAATTAACAAATCAAAGATATACTTTTTAAACCTGTGGCTATTGATAGTGTTCTAGCCTTTTATAGTCTTATTTCTTCCCTGCTCTCTTTCTCGTATTTTTCCACTCACAACTGCCATGTCCTTGAACACTATTTTCTTATTATTACAGCGGTGGAGGAAATTATAAGGATGATGGTCAAGTATGGGCTGAATTGCCTTTAAGGCTGTATTTTAGCACATTCACTAAAAGGAGTGGTTAACAGCAGCTGTAAGCAGACACTCCTATTTCTAACAGAACTCTGTGTACAACGCTTGGTTTCTCACCTGCTCACAAAAAGGAAACTCTGCTGAGTTTGCTATAGGAAGGATCCATTAGGTCTATCATTACAAAAAGAAAAATTTTGGACACGGAGTGATTAAAAATTCTGAATAGAAGAAAATACATTGTCCTATTGCTACAGTTTGGTTTTAACCATGGCATTCCAGAACTTTAAAACAGATTTTCCAGTTTATTCGGATTCCCATTACTTGGTGCCCCTCCACAAGAGCAGGGGCTGTCAGCCCCTATACAGAGCTGGATTGATGCAGTTCGTCTGGCACATACTCAGACTCATGAATGAATGAAGCACATCCAATTAACGCTGAAGTTTCTTTGAACTTCACCCTGGCAGGTGAGCAGAAGTGTCTTATGCCAATTACTGCAGGGGATGGGGCTGGAGGACCTCCCCCCTCGTACAGTGCCAGTGAAGGCAGCAGCTTTAGACTTGCACAGGAATTATTCTCGCAGTGTTTAAAGACCAGGAGCGCTCTTCCCAATCAGCAATTCAGCCCCTCGCTGCTGCAGACTCACACACCTTATCACCACTCACTTACACGCTTTGCTCCATTTTAAGCGTTATCTGCTATGCCAGTCACACAAGCTGCGACACATTTTAATGCCATCTCTAGTTACAACTGCTGATTTCCAATAGAAATTTTCAAGGGGGACTTGTGATCTTGCTGTGAGAAGGATATCCTTTAACATGAACAGCTCATCACATCTACCAGTTTTTATTTACTTCACACAGCAATGCAGCCTGGCTGGGCTGGACTCCCTGCATGGGGTTTCCAGGCATTTTGTGCTTCTGCCTCCTCATGGCAGGCAGTCCAAAGCTTTCATCTTTTTTCCTTGACTGCCGGAAGGTCTTCCCCTGACTAGGCACATATTTCCACCGCAAAGTTCCAGTTTCATAAGGTCAGAGGTCACTGTGTCGAGCAGCACTGCGAGGTGGGGGAAGGATTGGCCATGTGGCACTGACCAGATTACAGGTGACGAGGAGGATCTGCATGAAAATAACACAAAGCCCCCAGTTCTTCAACCCCAATGGTATTTTCTGAAGCAACATGAGGAAGTGTTCAGCATTTGACAGGGAAAAATCTGCCAGGAGTAGTGGACAGAAAAATAGACAGAGAAGCAGAGAAAGATAGAGGAGTTGGCAAATGGGCAGATGAAGGAAACAAAAACCAGCAAAAGCAGTCATGACTGCCTGACAGCCCACTCCAGCCAATAACCAGAGGCTCCCAAATCCCACATTGGGCAGGTCATGGGAAGGTAAAAGCTTGCTAAGTGTTATGTTATGCAAATGTGGTACTTCTACAAGGAGCACTTAATTTTTACATAGTATTGGGTTTGTAGGTTTTTAAAATTGGCAAGGCTTCTAGGAGGTTTTCTTTTTATTATTATTGCTAATACATCCTTTAACACTTCTGTTCCACAGCAACAAACATTAGCTAAGTGCCATCAATATGGGGTTTTCATTTGGTTGGTTGGGTTTTTTAAATGTCAACAAGGGCTTGTCTGAACTTAAGATTGAATCGAACACCATTCAGGCTCTCCAGTGTGAAATAACACAGCAATATTTGAAACACCCGTAGGTTTTTGACTGACACCACTGTGCTAATACCACTGTCTGTGTCCTGCACCCTACAAACTCCCCAATCCTATATACAACTCCGCAGCATTCATCACTGATGACTCAACTGCTCTTTGCCACATTAATCAAGCCTTTCACAGCCAAGATCCTTGACCTTTTCCGTCACTAAAACAACTGAAAAACCGAAATATTTGAAAACCCGTTTACTATTTTTCTTCTGAGGAGCGCCAATGCCTAAATCTGGGCTTTATGCACCACTTTTTACCAAGCCTTTCATCGTGTGTGATATCTTGTTACCTTAGATGTTGAGTCTCCAGTAGGGGCTAATCTGTGGATGAGTTTTTTACAAGCCCCCTACTGTGGAAGTCAAATCAAAGTCCTCTTATGCATATTCATGAGCAAAACAATGGTTACTCACTGTGCTGGGCGCCCTGGAAGCCAGGCCAAATGGTTTTGATTTTGTGATTGAGATTCTTAATGGTCGTAATTATCCGTGGCAACCATGCAGGACCGAACATGATGGGTAATGGAGATACTTAACCCCCCCTCAAAACCCGACAAAAACCAGCAATCCTGAAGATCCTAATGCTCATGTTGTAGTTCCTACAGGGCAATTAGCCCCTGCTAATGATGTTTATATTTATATGCAAATGTATAAAAAAGAATCTTACCAGATACTTCATATTTATGCTCCTGGGATCTGACTATCCCATCTGTCTGCAGAAAATATTTCCTGTTAGTTGTGTGTGCTGCTGATTTGGCAATAAAAACTATTTAATATCTAGTAATTTACTTTTGATTTTGTGTTTTTCTATTTTCTTCAGCTCTACCATAATAAAACCTCTGCTTAAGAACACAAGAGTTACGTAGTACAACAGCAAAGATTTTCGTTACACTTTCAGCAAGCAACGAGGCTTGCATTTTGGTTTGAGTTTTAATTGTTTAATATTTTCCTCATTTACCACTATCCTTAAACTCAAAAATAATAATAATTTGGTAACCTAAATAAAGTTTTTTGAGCCAGACCTTTTCCAGCTGCTCGCTACAAGTCAACGATCACTTTCTAGTGCTCTCTATTACATGCAAGCAGGAGTGACAGCAAAGCCAGCAACATCCATGTATAAAACATCTTTGTAAATGAGGTAACAGTTATTCTGTCATTGAGAGTTGGCCTTCTGAGACCAACTGTCTGAATATGATGTCATGCAAACACATCATATCACGGCAAGTATTTTATTTGTCTCTGCACTAATCCACCACCTAAGGCTCCTAGAAATCAAGGAAAGGCATCCTTGAAAAGTAATGATCTGGTTGTTTAACTTTATAATAATAAAAGATATTGAAATTCTTAGTGTTGCATATGCACAAGTTACTGAGAGAAATCTGCCAGGAATTAAATACGTAAATGAGGAGCCTGAGCCCATAAAAACTTGGCTGATCAATGCTTTGGAGGCTTTTGATGAAAGTTATTCTGGCCAATGACCATAGGAGCATAATCTATAAGCATAATAATAACGATCATGTCAGGCCCATTTTTTTTTCTGGCAATACCCCCATGTGAAGTAATTGACCTGCGCATTTCAAGGAGTTTCCCACCATCTTCAGACACCTCCTGCTACCACAGGTTCCACGATCTGTCTGGGCTCTTAAATCAACGTAGTCTCTATTTTGCATCTTTAATGGCGTTCGGTGTGCGAGACACCTGAGGGAGGCAAAGCTGAGTCTGAGCCTTCCTCCTGTTCCTGCCTGACCTCCGCACCACAGCACAACCCCCACACGGCCTGTTGAGCTGATGATCTTCTGATGCATTTGTATTTTAGGAAAACAATAGACACCAGCTGCCAGAATTGCTAAAAAATAATACCAGCAGCACTATGAAATGGAGAGACGGGTGTCTCAGCTACGGTTTGGCTGCACTGCCATGGAACTGTCACGTTGTTCTGTTGTGAATTCTTTATGTACGTGCCTGCTAATCACTAGAAGATGATTTGTTTCTATTTATTATCCTGACTTTAGGAGCTTAGGAAAAGCACTTGCCTTGCAGGTCTCTCATCCAATATCTGAACAATCAGAATGCATGACTAATTCTCATTAAGCTCAATGGCTTTAGCTGAAATTCCCCCACCTGTTCCCAAGTTGGAGATATTTATTAACTCTTCCAGCACAAGAGTAGTTGTTTACCTTTTCTGTAGTTTAAATGCTCAGTTGTAACATGTCAGACTGTTCAAATGCCATCCTGTGCCTCTCTTCCCCCTGCTCCTGGCCCATTGTTCTCCTCACACAGTAGAAGACAAAAAAGGGAAAAAAATATTCAAGCAGAAAGATCTTGCATATGAATGTGTCCTCTTTCAGAGAAGCCATGGTCTAATTTCCCCAATCAGGCTTCTTAAAGATTTCCCCTTCCCCCTGAATATAGCTGTGACAAGTCAGTCAAGGTCCAGCGATTCCAATTAGAGAGGTTTTCTCACAAAGGTGAAGCATATTGCATTTCCTGACAATGCTGTATTACAGCAGAATTATTGGGAAAGGGTTTATCTTTAAAGAGGGCAGTAGTAGCTACAATCACCATATTCAGTGACTTAAAATTGTGACATAAAGTAATGGATAGCACAAAATATCTGCCAAGCACAATCTTCTTCTTCCATCAGTGCTCCACAAAGCAGAACAATCACTTTCATGTGGTTTTGCTCTTAAAAAAGAAGAAAGTGCTAAGTGGTGACACAACTTCAGTAACAATTAGAATAATAGTTTCCAATACTGTTTGCAATTCTATACCTAGTTTTGCCTTTTTTATGGTAAAAGATCAAATCTCATTTAATGGTGATAAACTTAATTGATAAAATACTGACCGTACATGGTGATAGATCTCTAAATCTGGAAAGAAAAAATCAAATAGGATTATATTTCATAATTGGAGAGAAAGGATTAAGGAAACAGAGTAAGAGGCAGAGACTGTCCAGACAATCATGTTGAGCACTCAGTTCCTTTCCCACCTGCAGGCACAGGGTAACTTTCAAACGACAGAATGATTAAAGGTACACCAGCTTTAACTTCCAGAACACAGTTTACCTGTGAGCAGTCATACAAATATCAGATTTTCAATAACTGGGGAGGTGGGCAGAAAATGAATCGGTTCTGAGCCTGTGAAGCTTTTGAAAGAGTAAGAAATTCACACCACTTGACCTTAGGTGCAGAGTCCAGGTCTACCTCATTGTCTCAAATGAGAGGTGACACTGCTTTAGAAAATATTCCCTATGTCACACGCTACTTAAAACTTAGCCCAGTGATAAATGTTGTGGTGCTCCTGTCTGGTAACAGACAATGCACTGAATCCACTGGAATAATTAATGCTTTGCTGATATTTAATTTAGAGGTAGATCAAGATTTTCAATTATATCAGAGTATGAGGATCTGCATAAGCAGATGTGCTTATTATAAACTGCTTTCTCTATTGCTAAATAGGCAAAAAGTATTATTCTCTTAGGCTTTTAGTTGCTACATTTTCCTTACAAGCTTTTTTTTTAAGCCAAATTGAGTAAAAATAAAGAGGCAAAAATCTATGACTAACACTCATGAATTGAAACTAAAAAATCCCAGGAAATTTCTGTTTTCGGTTATTATAGGTGCTACAAGTGTCACATCTCAACAGTTCTTCAAAGCTTGCCAGCCTGTATCCTCTGTTTCCAGTGGTACCGTATATAATTTGCTCACACATTTTTAAAGAAGAAATACATGTCATAACACATTTATTTTTCTCTTATTAACATACTACCATTCACTGCTTTCAGGAGCATGCTGGGAGCTAAAGGTGATCTGAAGTACGTGGATAAGGTGTGCTTATTGCAGGGGAGTAATTGGGAGGGTATAAACAGAGCTGAGGCGAGGAAATGGAATATTTTCATTAATGTGTAAGAAATGTACTGTTGAATTTGAGATAAGAGTTTACCTGAAGATTATCTGAATTCATTGTATCTGGATTAGGGATTTTTTTCCTTTATCTTTCCAGTCTATATAAAAAATAATTTACCACAGTCTAGTACCTTACACCCGACCCAAAGTAAAGAATATCCTTTGAGAAAATTTTCCTGTGTATGATGAATACGTAGTAACTGGTTTTAATAGGAATAATTGTGTGCCTAGTGTACCATTTCTGGAGATATTACTTATTTATTACCATGTTTTGAGTGCTCAGATGTGCATTGTGTGAGAGGTGAAGGAATGTCCTTTCTGTAGCAGCATTCACCTGCTTTTCAACAATGCTTTCTGAGGAAGCAAAGCTTCCCAGCCTTAAAAGCTGCCTCTACTTCAAGTTCTCTTCTGTACTAAAAGGGACAGCTTTGGCAATAAATAATAGTGGTATTAAACTCCTGAAGGAGTGGGTAATGCTGGCCCAACTCATTCAGAGTTGGACAGCTGCTATTCTGGTCACTCACAACTAAAAAATGCACAATTTCGTCACTTAAAACATCTGCATATGCAGTCAGGACAGTTCTCTTCCCAGCACAAAGCATTTGAAAGCATCAGGCTCAAGATGAAAACTCCCATCTTCCAGCTTCACTCCAGGTCACTGGGTTTCCCAAATAAACCCCTCTGATCTTTGTTCCTATTTGCTCCTGAAGGGGAGGAGAACACCCAGTCTGTCTTGGCTTTGTAGTCACACAGTGCTTCCCCACATGTGGGCCTCAAAGCACTTGACAAGGGTGGTGAAGCTTTGTTAGCTGGATTTCACAGCTGGTCTAGCTAAGTCAAGAGATTTTAAGCAATTTCCACAAGGCAGTGTCATCTACTGGATTAAACGTGTGGCATGTAACTCCAAGTCCTGTTCCCAGCACTCTACCAGACCTCCTACACAACCTTTTGTAAACTTAATTTTGCTTCTTTTCTTTCACCTTGAAAATGGACTAATCCATGCCTCTTCCTGAGTAAAATAAGATATTGGTAAGAGAAAAGCTTCAGTCTGATTTGAGGGTTTCATCTTTGAGGAAAAGACACAGAACGATAGAAGCACTATTTTCTCACTGTGATTCTAGATTCACTGAGAAAACTGCTTAAGATTTTATTAAAATTGTTATAAACGATTCCACAAAACATTGTTAAAATATAGTGTTGATTTTATATAACAGGATATACCTCAAGTCTTTTAATTTGTGATGTGATCCAACAATTCAAGTGCTTCATAGATAATGTTCCTGCCTGATCCTAAGAAGCTCTACAAACCAAAAGAAAACAAACTAAAACCTAACAGAAATTATTTGTCATAATGGGAAACTACCATAAGAGCTTTGAAACTTGAGTCTAGTTACTTCCATGTCCCTATAAAGAATGAATCATATTACAACACCTGTAAAATACTTCAAGACAGCTGGATACCAATGACAAAAAACCCAAAATGCTGTTGTGACCTTGCAATGATGGAAGAAAAGCATGAACCCCACTTGGCACACGTCACTCAGGGTCTCAGGTGCATGGCTGGAAGGCACTCGGTGCTGAGAGTGATGTGATAATTATTAATAATGAAACACTAAGAACTGCCTTCCACCAGCTCCTGGCCTTGGTGCTCTGGCAGCACAGCACTGCTGCAAACACTGCTCCTGGTCAGCTTCTTTAGAGCCAGTGAAGACACAATTCCATCACGAGCTACACATGTCAGCCAGGTGGCACCTATCAGGCAAGATGAAGACAATCTTCCCCAGGAGATGCTGAAGATTTTTCTTGTCTAGAAGCCATTTCACAATCATTCTCACAATAAATTCCCTCTACCCTTGCAGAGTCTATAGGGTAGAATGTCTCAATTCTAATTAATATTAATTGTAAACACAAAGAAAGCCTCTTCCTTTCCCATATTACTTCTATATATATACGCTCATATACCCATTATACACTCATGTTACTCTTATTACTCATAAAAATGCCAATTAAAAAATTAAGATGCGCAAACTAACTTTTTCACTTTTTCACCAAGAGTTTGGTTTTCATTTTTTTTTTCTTTTTAGGTCACTACTCTCGTAAAGGATTGAAAAAGTGATTAAACCCACTATATTCTAAGTGACACTCTGACACCAGGTGCCAAATGGTATCTGCCTTTGAAACACTTGAGTTTTTTCAAGTTCAGCCATTGACTCTGTTCTATTCTTTCTCCCCTTGCAACTGCACCCCATAATTGTGTTGTAGAACACAAAGCACTTCTCTGGCTAACCTGAGTGGTAAATGCTGAGACAGAGCAGTTGTTTCCTGCTCTCTACCCTGCTCAGAGATACTGACAAAAAGCCTTTTCTAGCACACCTGACACCTGCAATCCAGACCCCACCCGGAGTACTGCATCCAGCTCTGGGGATTCCCCACCGTGAACAGAACGTGGAGCTTTGGGAATGGGGCCAGAGAAGGCTGTGAAGATGATCAAAAGGATGGATGGAGCCCCTCTCCTGTGGAGACAAAGCCGGGGTTGTTCAGCCTGGAGAGGAGAAGGCTCCAGGGAGACCTCATTGCTGCCTTTCTGTAGCCAGCTGGGGACAGATTTTAGCACAGCCTGACAGACCAGGAAAAGGGACAATGGTTCTGAACAATAGAGGGTTGATCTGGATTGAAAATAAGGAAGAGGGGTGGGAAAACACTGGCCCAGGTTTTAGCCCGAGAGGCTGTGGATGCCCCATCTCTGCAAATAGAGCCAGGCTGGATGGTGCTCTGAGCAATGTGATCCAGGTGCAGATTTCTCTGCTCATGGCAGGGAGGTTCGATGAGATGACTTTTAAAAGGTCCCTTCCTACCCAAACTATGCTGTACTTCTGTGAATGCCACACAAAGCTACGTTCCCTTTACTTGCTTTGAAAATGTCCTCGGTGAAGCTGTGAGGCTGCCAACTGCCCTTCCTGGGAAACTTATTTTGCTCAGGCAACGCAGCTGCATTTCTTTCAAAGTGACCCATATTACAATCCCTAACAAGTTCTTCTGTATGTTGAGAGCTGGGTTTTGTCAGTCCTTTGTGTTACTTTCAGGCATTTTTAAGTGCTTTTTTCAGCCTTTTTGGTATGAACTGACTTAACTCTGTTTCTTTTAATATTCTATAAAGTGGCAAGAAGAAACAGGGAGAGGAGAAAAAAAAATGGAAGCTATTCCTCACACCTTTCATTTCTAATGGGAGCCATCTCTGAAGCCTGCACTGAGTATTTCTAGTGCTGTATGCAAAAAGCCACTGGTGACGCTCCTCAGCACTCTGTGGGGCTCCTTTTCCATCTCTGTTTGCACCCTGTGAAATCATTGTCTTTCTGAAAGAACATCTGCTGGTATCTCCACATCAAAAGCTCCTTATCCTCTTGTAGCTGTCTCATTGGAGAGCACCCCATATGATGTTGACAATCTATTTTTTAATGTCTTCTCTCATCTCTTTCCTCGAGGTCTCCCATAACTCATTGTATTTGACCCTCTCCTCTCTTCTGCTCTAATCTTCCTTTATCTGCCCTCTTCAATCATGTGTGTTTTGTTTCATTTGGATGTGGCTTTTCTCTACAGCCTGTTACCTACAATTTCCTCTTTGCTTTAAGCATTGCTTGCTTTGATTTGTCATTCAAACTTTATGTTCCTTCAGCCAGAGCTTAAAATCTCATCTGGATCTGGAGGCTGAATTCTCTCATCATTGTGGAGACATGTTTTGTTGTTGTGAGGTTTGACAGTTTTTCTGCTGTGTAAGTCATTAAAATGTACACATTGCTGCACTTGCATCATAATCAAGATCTTGAAAGGCAGTAAGCGCTCTTTTTTTACTTCAAAAAAAAAAAAAGTCACAATCTATTAAATGCAAAACAGGTAATCTGTTCACATATTTGACATCAGTGACAGAAATAACTAATCCATTAACTGAATTATTTAGTTAAATGCTTTGATTTGTGCTGGAGTTTTCATTATTAAAAAGGATTAATAATCCGTTGATACTTTCATTTAGCATAAGATTCTCTTGTCATTTATTATAATCCTATTTCTTCAGCAATTCATCCGGTAATTTTGATTTGCTTTGGGCTAGTTCTTTGCAATGTTCCTCTGATTTTCATCAGACAGGCAGGCCTTCCTTTTCCCATTTACAACAAAACTTAACCAGGACATCTGGCGACGTAGAAGGTGCTGCTCTGACCCTTCAGCATTTAACTCTGCTGAAGTGTTGCCTCAAAGACAGGTCTGGATTAACATCACAAGCCAGATGTAGCTGATTCTATATTTGAATAAAGAAAACCAGTTATAGGTGGGTCTCTCTGCATCTATCACAGGCAGAAAGGTACCTTGGAGGGCTCGGTTGAGGTTTATGGGCCACTAAGTGTTTGGTCAAAACTGTGACCTTTCTTATCTCACTACAAATAAATACTTAATCTGATTTCAAGCCAATTTTTTTCACCTGGCAACAAAGCTAAGATAAATTTTATTGTCACTATATTCACTTGGATTCTCTCCAAAGTGGAAATGTCAGCATTATGAGAAAGGACACATATTTCTTCTCATTTTGATTTACTAATGAGTGCCTTGCTTAGATTGTATGAAAAATTTTGCATGCTCCTTTAAAACCGAGATCTTATTAATCACAATTTAAAACAACATCAGGAAAATCCCAGATAAATTCTCAGAATCTTTAAGCAACTCTAATAGGAATGTATTCTCGACAAATTTGTTTGGCAAACTGCTGGAAGGGAAGTTCACCTGCTGCTTTCAAATCACTTGTGCTTACAGCTATCTGTGAATCACCTGCCAGATGTCTAAATTTCCATGAGAGCCGTCCTGCAGCGCAATTCCTCATCACGCACCTCTAATGATAACTCTGCGGAAGTGAGAAAGAGTCCGGATTTAATTCCATTGGACACATTGTCCCACGGCTGCCTGCTGCCCTGCAGAGTTACACCACCAACAGATGTCTGCTCACAATACCAAAAATCCCACCTGCGAACCCCCACAATCTATACAGAATATGCCTTTATACCCACAATCCATACAGCTTTAGAAGCCATGAAAAGTCAGGCAAAGAGGAATTTTCATGGAAGTCATAATGTTTCCTTAAATGCAAGCTATTCCAACAGCATCTTCTTCAAAAGCTCCAGAGCTGCCAACCATTGCAGTGTTCAAGTGTCTGACCAGGAGCATATAAAGGTGCATCCAGGGGTCATTAAGGCTCGTTACCTGTGAGATTTCAATGAGAAAGCTCTTGAGCACAGCTGGCACCCTTGAAACATCCTGTTCACCTAGGATTCAAGCTAAATCCTGGTCAAGTCCAAGGAATAGATCAGGAATTCAGTGGGAATTTGATCTGCATGGTTTGGATTCAAAAAGGACCATGCCTAATGCCTGAAGAAATCTTCCAGTTTGTCCAGCTGCCTTATGCCAACCTCCTATTTCCTCCACCATATAGGACATTAGAGGAAGGAGAGTAGGGATGGGTTTCTTGCCTTTACTCAGCAAACAAACCCACACAAGGGGTGTGAAGGGGAAAGCAAGGCTCCAAAAGTCCTTTTAAATCTAGGTCTAAAATTAATTTCTTTAAATATCTCAGCATAGGTATTTGTTTAATTGTAAATAATGCAGTAGTAATGTTTAATTCCATTTATTCTTTTTTCCCTTCAAAAAGACTCTTCAAATCAACCTAAAAAGGTATTGGCCTTTATCTATCCCTAAGAAGCCAAATAATATAGTGTTCAAGTTAAAGGACAAAAAAAGCTCAAAAACCCACAGCAAACCACATTTCCATCGCCTCCTCCTCTTCCTCTCCTCCCTCAAAGCCCCAGACTCGTAACGAGGCAGTGAATCCACAATAGCAGCTGCTATTCCACGCTGCTGGGCGGATGCAGGAACCCTGCCTGCCATGAATGTCAAATATCAATTAGGGCTACGCAGGAGTTGAGGACCATATGCTGCAAGGTTCAGATTTGGCAAATTTAAAACCACCACCTATGTATGAAATTAAATCGGTTCCTCTACTTCTTAACACTTAAAGTGAATGCCCACAACTGAGAAAGTGTTGGATGGATCCCTAAGCCCAGTCTGTTTCTGACTTTTCTTTCACAGAAGGAACTGAGAAAAAGGAAAAGAGAAACAGAAAAAGAAGCTCAAAATCCTTTGGCTGTATTTCCAATAGAGCTATTTCTTAATAATATCAACAGGAGCAACTAAAATTTTGCTCCATAACATACACCCACAAGGGAGTCGTGTTTGCAGTTAAATATCAATACTGTGAAAGAAATACATTCCAAATAAAGATCACTATCTAGGGAAGAAAAAACAGGCATTATGCATTCCTGAAAATTGTCCTTCCAAAACTGTTGTCATCGACAACAAAACTATGGAGCAGCTTGGACAGACAGAGCCTGAGAGCCGAACCCGCAGCCCTGGAAGCCTTGCTGGTGACCCTGAGGACTTCTCGTGCAGCAGGATGGGAATGTGGATCTGTGCTCGAGGGAAGCCAGGGCTGCAGGGTGGAACTCAGCCTGTAGCTGCTACACAGCAAATATTTGGGTGTTCAGGAATAAGAAAAAATTGTTCCCACTCAGCTGAAACTGGGCAGAGATGGGCAAGAAAAAAAGACAAGAATTTCTCCTTTTTTTTATTCACCTTAAACCTGAAAGGGTTTTTATTTTACGCTGTACTGGTGGGTAACGGATTTTGGTTTAGCTAACTCTGCATGAACTCAGAGGTAACATTTACAGTCTTTCTCCTGTAGCCAGCTATCTTTTCATCTCCTTACCCTGCCCTGCTCTACAGCTGCAGAGTCCATCTGCATTTCCAGGATATTCAGGTTTAATTCCATCACTACTATGACATTTTCTGGTCCATATTTTTTTGGTCTTCTAGCAAGGTATAACATAATTTGAATTTTCCCTTTAATTTCCACAATGGACAACCCTACCACAAGAATCAGAGCAGAAGGATTTACTCTGAATACTTAGAGACAAGAGCTTAAACTCTTTCACTTCCTCAGGACAATTCCTGTTGCTTGAGGGAGGTGGGGTACACCAAGGACTATTTTCATGGGTCTTTTTAGCCAATATCTCTGTTTATGTGTCTTCAGATTTGCTTTAAGAGAAGTTTGGTTTCAGCTAGGCTCATGTTTTATCTTCTATGCTTAGTCTTTTCTGACTAAGGATGTTTCTCTGTTTACACGATTCTGCCAGACAAGTGGAAAGATACAGAAGCACGTTAAAACCTGTATTTCCACGTGAAACACAGTGGGCAGTCCCTATAAACCCTGACTCTCCTGTTAGGGCCCCTATCCTACGTGGAAGGCAGTTTTCTGTTTGTAAACCTGAACATGCAACCTCTGAACACGAATAATTGGCTGCGCTCGTATCCCAGATCTTTCAAATTCAGAACGGTGAACCTGAAATTGTGTTCCTGGCAATCCCAGGCAGCTGCAGGTGCACAGAGACGTCATTACTGAAATGCAGAATTCCCCTCTTGTACCCTGCATTTGCAGGCACTGCTGAGGTGCACAAGTTTCTGTATTTCCATGAGTGAAATTCATGACAGCAGCAGATGAATGTTCTAGAAGATCCTGTCATTGATGGAGGGAAGGTCTTCTCATGCTATAGACAAAATCTGCAATGTTTTGCTGGTCAAAGACTGAGGGAGGCTTTGGGAATGCATATGAGGACAGAGTGAAGCTATAGCTTAAAAATACTCAACAAAAATGCAATAATTCCCTGTGGTGACTCTCAGGGTTTCCTCATTTCAGAGCACAGCAAGGAATACTGCAGCAGTGTTGTTACCCACGAGCACCACTGGCTGCAGAGGTGAATCCTCTTCCAGCTGAGCACAACACAGGTAAACCCCCGAGAATCCCCAAACCTTCCCGGGGATGAAGTGCTCAATATCTGCAGACCCTGCTGGATAATTTGGACACATTATTGGAGAACACAGAAGCAGAAGAAGGAAAGGACGCCTGGAAGGGATGAGGAGAGGGAGGAGGGAGAATTATTGTACTGAATACACCAGTGCACAGACAGGTAAGAGCAGCTTCCCTGCAGGTGTGCCTCCCGTGCAGGGGTGTTGAGGGAAAGGAAACCATCACGTGCTCAATGGAAAGTGCTGCTTCCATCCCATCAGATGGGAAATTCTGTGAGCACAGGAATGCAAACATTTTGTCATACATGTACCTGCAATCAGCGTGTGCACGACTGTCTCTTAGAAACAGCCTGAAGTAATGCAAACACCAGCGAAGGGCGTTGCTTGGGAACAGGGACACTCATTCAGCATATCTTAATAGCAATTTGAATTTTTTTCCCCCAGAGTAGCACAGATATTTGACATATCAGAAAACAAGCATGCACATTTGTGCTAAAAAATATGTTCTGTACTCTTAAAATATTAAAATACTATTTAATGAAACTTAAATACTAATGACATAAATCAATCCAAAGCTTTATCACATTTAAAAATTCCTTTTTAAACAGAGGAATAAATACCACTGGGTAATTATTAGGTAGCCCTTCCCATTGGGTGCTGAAACATACAGAAACACCAACATGCATTTGAGGACTCAGAGAACAGCAGAGCCTTTTGAAACAACAGCAGAGCATTTTGAAAAGGACAATTTAAATACTTTCAAACACAACAGCCTTCCAATTTCATTGCTGCAAGAATTCACAGTGATCACAGCAGCACTTTTTCTGAATCTACAAGTTGTCGAATCAATCACAAATACTATATTCAATAGCAGGCACACAGGACATACGAGGTGCAAATGTTTATATTTACAGGGACAGTAAAGGACCCTTCAGGTACAAAACTACTGGTAGAAATTCCTCCTGGAGTGTGGAAGTTATCCACCAACAAAAGGGTTGATTTCTTTCATCACTCTTGGAACTAGAGAATCCCTTATACTTACGAAAATGGCCTTTACATGCCTTAGCCTTACTTCTTACTCTGTTTTACAGTGAATATCAGGAATTGCTCCAGTAAACTCAGAGGAATATCAACCTACATGTACATACCTTGACTTTGGCTGTTTTCCAGCTGGAAAACAGAGAATCAGCTTGGAGAAAGAACAGCAAGCCAGTATAAACCCCCCCATTTAATGAGAGCTAAGACTACAAGAAACACCAGCTCCCCATGTTAACAACAAAACATGGTTTTTAAAATGCTCCTATTTTCAACAGTTTCCAAGACTGGCACCAGGGAAAGAGAATTTCCTTCGTTAAAATAACTGGTACTGTGAGGAAAAACAGCAAAGGGTGGAAATGGATCCAAGAATGGGCTGATGTTACTAAGCTGGTTACAGCTTTTCCACGATGTTTCGGCACACTTTCCATGGTTCTGCAGAGTCACTTCTCTGACAAGGGGACCCACAGTACGAACTTCACGACTTGCATCACGGAAATCAAATATACTGTGAGTGACCTTTGCTTCTGATTACTTCATTTAACTCAACACCAGTGATTACAAATGATGGTATTTTACACAGAATATTTCAGAACTCTCTTCCAAAATCCCCATTGAGACCTCAGTGCAAGAAGAAATCCGCCACTGAAGTATGCAACTCTCTCATGATGGCATCTCTCACATTGCACTGAGCAAATGAAATCACTCCAGAATGTTACAAAAGACAGAAACTTTAAACTCAATGCCACTCATAAAGCTGCACAGCAGAGCAAATGACGCGCTCCCTTTGATACAGGAAAGCATATTTACAGCGTTACCCTTCATTAGATGGAGGAAACTGTCAGATATGTTTCTGTCAGGATGGTGGCTCTTTTCCAGAGTTAGAATGTGTTGTTTGAATAACAGGACACCTCTATATCAGGAGTTTCAGTTGATTATCTGTTTGTGTGTTCTATATTAGCTAGCTAAATGAAGTTCTACCTCGTTATTTTTCAGTGACCACCAGACACAGAGGCGGTCACACAACTCTGCCAGTTGCTTCTGTTTCTTTGGACAGCAAGAAGAAGAACAACAAAAAAAACCCCACAACAAACAAACAAAACAAAAACACCCCAAAAATGAACAAAAACCCCAAAAAACAAACAAAAACCAAAACAAAAAAAATAAAAGAAACCCCAAAAAACCTCAAAAAAACCAAACAAAAAACCTCCAAAAAAACCAATAAAAACCCCAGAAACCACCAAAAAACACACACCAAGTCCCTCCCTCAAAAATGCCCTACATATATATAGAGACACTGGGGGTGTGTATATATATATATATACATATATACACATATATATCCACCTACCACTGAAGAAGACATACATGTGTCTATTACTAAACTGAAGTGCAAAGTGGTTTGAGCTTTCATTTTTATCCAAGCACCCTTTTCATTCAGCTTTGGTCTTTGCACTGTGGTTTTTTTAAACGAGTAAAATAATTTGTGCCATCTGGATCTAAGTGTTCATTTCTCCCCAAATCAACCACACGATTCTCACACGCTTTTTCCTGCTCCTTTGCTGGGAGTAACTACAGTTCCAAACCATTATCTTCAAGTCAAGTTATGAATAAAATAATGACTTTTATTAACTTGACCAGTACTAGGCTGCCACTGAAGAGCATCACTACTGAATTAAACTCCATTAGCTGCACTAAACACAAATGGGAATCGCCTGTGACCTGAGATTGCAGCTCCTTTCAACAGCCCACACATTTTTGCTTGCTATGATTGCCTGCTTTTTTTGCCCAAACAATTCCAAATAATACATGGACTGTGCCCCATCATGGTATTAATTGTTATTCACCCAAAAATGTTAGGATTTTCTGTATATTGTGTTTCCTAGGAGCCTGAAAAATCCCCAAAACACATTGACTGGTAGGCTGTGCACAGAGCATTTCCTCTCTACATCTTTGTGAGGGAGCTCAGATCCTCCAGTCCCACCCAGCCATGCCAATGCACGTTTGTTTTACCCAACCCGGGAACCAGAAGCAGCTTGGAGAGCCTTGACATTTTATCAAAGTTTCAGAAATACTTCTACCACACCCTGTGTTCCTGACAGTGGATGTTGGGAAGCCATTTCTTGAGGAAAAGTACGCCTAAAATCACAGATTCTAATGTTTACAGGATAGAGTTATTCCTTTGAACATTCACACACCACATACCAAAAAATTACTCATATATACTTAGAGCAGTTTTGTATTTTAAACAGCTGAACCTGCTCATTGACTGAAACTTTTTACAGCAACACTTCTCTAGAAATAAATTCATAGCATTCCTTCACGTTGAGTTGCCAAATTCTGCCTTTACTAAACCATGATGCAGATGTTTATTTTTGTAGTAGAGGGAAAAAAAATGACACCAGAAACTGGGGGGCAGAAATTTCACACAGAACCCATGGCCTTGCACAAAGGAGGCCAATTAAATATTCAAATTGGTGCAAATGTAAATGCACATTTTTTCCCCAGATGTTATTTTCCTACCAAAACTTTAAAAAGAGTAACCATATACATGCTCACAGAGACAAGGAAAGATTGAATACCAGAGAAGTAGTGCTTAGTGGTAGATGACAGATTAGTTAACTCAACCATACATCAATTTGGTGAAAACCAATTAAGTAAAACTAATTTACAGAATGTTTGCTCTTCATACATAAACAGCAATTTGATGCCAACTGTACTATACTCAGAACATACGTGCAGAGTGTATTTTGCTACAATTTTTCAAGTTTCAATTTTGAAACTGAAAGTAGAGTTACTGGAAATGAATATCAAATGGACTCACATAATAAAACATCAGTGCAGAGTCAGAATTCAAACACATTCTTCATGGAGTGAGCAGGACTTTAGCTCTATTACCACTTATGAATTTAAGTTGTTAAAGCCAGTGCTTGAGGAGAGAAAGCAGCCTAATGAGAAAAGCTTCTAAACCCAGAACTTTTCTCACTGATGTACTAATATTGTCCTTTCCCAGCAGTAACACTTTAGAACTTCTCAGCTCCACAATTCAGTTTTTCCTCTCATAATTAATTTACAATAGCCACAGTGACCCAACTTCAAGTGGGCCAGAGGTAAAATTAGCTCCAAAATGAAGGACATCGCTCACCATGAACAACAGTTAAAGAGTTTGCCCTAAAGTCACGTGGATTTCCAAGGGATCTTCCAGGGGTTAAAGCTTATCTTTTGGAGCTACATGCAAATGTGCTGCGATTTGGTGTGGATGGTATTTTAGTGGATCCTGGTCCTGTAAATATTTGCTTATAACTTTAAGTTATGCTCCTAAGTGTTACACGTGTACTGTGAGCAAGGAGCAAACATCAGCTACAGCATGACTTGTACTTGCTGATTTTTCTCCAGGAATGATGGAAGTCCAGGTCACTAAACCAGATATTGTCGATGTCCTTGCACTGTATGGACACAGACACACATAGCTGACTAGGCTGAGGAGCTAAAAAGGAGAGCTAAAAAAGAGAGCTAAAGGAGAGTCTAAAAAGAGCGAGCAAAAGGAGAGGGCAGAACCCTCTGACCTTTATTTATATGTTCTTAGAAATCACTGTGGATTGGAGGTAGAAATTACCACCTCTCAATCACACTGGTCAAAGGACAAATCCATCACATGTCTCCGCCTGGGAGAATGGAATGAAAACAACAAGGACAGTTAGCAAAAACATGGCCATGTTTACAACAGCATGCGTGAGAAAGAACTACAGCAAAGAGAAACATTGAAGTGGAAGTCCGGGTCACTAAACCAGATCTGACTACAGGGGAAATTTACTAAAGGTCCATTACGTTATATAGAGGTTTTATATTAAAAACAAAAAAACCCAACAAACACCAAAACTCACAAAAAAAAAATAAAAAATCAAACAACAAACCACCACCACCAAAATACCACATCCACTATGAATGTCCTCAAGTCATGCATATTGCATTTGGTGAGTATTGCAGTCTGAACAGAGCCATGTCTGCATTTCAGATGATTAACCCCAGGCATTGATGCCTGGTACATACCAATACGTACACACTAAAATAACAGAATGTGTGTGAGGAGAGGCACACCCGTGCTGATATGAATTCTTTTCAGGATTCTCTTCTAATGCTCAAGGCTAAACAGACACAGAAAACGCCCAAAAGATCACCCCAGGGTGTGAAAAGAGATCAAACCGTAATTGGTCTCCCATAATTTTTGTTAGTATGACAGAAGAAAGCAGAGAGAATAACCTTTTTAGGGTTTCTGCTTTGCTGTTAAGATTTTTTGGAGGTTCTAAGTGTTTCCCATTGGGTAGCACAGCAAGTCAGTAAGAAAAAGGAGGAAGGGGGTTAAGTAGCCCTGTAAGGTCCTCTTTACATGAAAATAAGTCACTGAAGAATATGAAGGAAATGAAAATAAAAATGTTTGCTTATATAACCATTATGTAACAGTCTCCTGTTACTAAAAATATAACTTCTTCAGGTCAGCGTATTTCTTGATAATTAAGGGGCCTCACTGTAACTCCTGTATCTCATTAGTGCACATATTTAAGCTTGTCTCAAAATAATTTCTCCTTTGCCATTTAAAATCAACAAGGTTCTGAGCCCGCTCTCCCTACCCTGGCAAGGTCTGAGACAGGGAGTTGCACACTCTGCTGGAAAGGGCAGAGCCTTCAAGATCCGCGATTGTGCTCCTTCCAAGGCACAAACTGAGCACTGAGCCTCAGACACCCTCCAGCCACCCACTTGCCTTCAGCGGTGGCTTAACGGTAGCTCACCATCGGTTTGATATTCAGGATGTTTCCTTTTTCCATAGGATTTTGTGCTAAACATGGAATCCCTATGAATATATCAAATATTCATGAAGATATCTTCAAGTGATTAATTAATGTGAATTTGTTCATAAAGATACTCAGTAATTGAAATCCAAGTTTCAGGGCAGTGGCGACCTGACGAGTTGTCTTTCACAAAACCTGAAACACTTTTCTGCAATGGCTTGGCAAGGTTGACATGATTCTTATCCCAAATGTACTGAAGCAATTTACACTTGAAAGTGCACAACTGCAACAAAGACAACTTCAAAAACTAGGATGGAATGAAATACAAATCTTTCATTTCTAATTGCAGAACTCATTTCTTTAAATTAGCCTTCCCTAAATAATTCTTTCCCTGAAACACAAATAACAAGCTGAACTCTACTGGCAAAGTTGCTACAAGCTGATAGTAGGCAAGTGAAGGAAAAAAAAAAAAGCTTATTTGTAAGAGTGAGAGACTGTACCTATAACTACATTTTTAATTATTTGAGAGGTACTTCTACATCAGAGCAGAGCTGGTTATATAACCCCAAGACATTTAGGAGCCTATTAAAAGTGTGTATTGTTAATTGCAACCTTCTTATTTATAAAGAACTTTAAACTATGGGTTTGTGTCTCAAATCCCTTTCTTCCCCTCCACATGCTAAGTAGCCAGGCAATTAGGTTAATAGCCAAGCTCCCCGGGGATAAAAACATCAGGAGCTACCTATGTTCCTCTGGTACAGTGTTACTGCGTTTGAGATATGTTTGGTAATGAGAAAAATAAATACCAGAGGCATACAATTATTTCTGTAATGTAACTTGCATTTTTCTAAAGCCCCTAATAAGTAGATTAATTTAGATCTCATAAAAGAGATAGAGATGTGCCACCGAGTTTAAAAATCAAAGAGCGTGAAAGCCTTTTAATACAAGATTTTATCAGACATGATCAATATAAGCATCTGCAAAGTGAATCTTATCATTCTGATTCCTTTCTGGCCACTTAGCAATCCTCAGTGCAATAAAGCAGGGAATGATTCAGCACAAACTGCCTGAATTTCACCAGATGTTTTGTGATGCTTGCTCTAAACCAAGGCTTTAGCACAACTTGCAGGAAAATGCAAAAACTAATGCAAACAAAAAAAAAAAATCCAACCCCAAATCACAAACATGTTCCTTCAAAAGGAAATTAATCACACCATCCATAATTAGCAATGGCAATTTAGGCAAGGCTAGAATACTGCCACCGTACGTGGCAAAAGTAAACCCCACAATTTATGAAAATCTGGAAGATGATTTAATTTTTAATTTCTGTGTGTCTGTGGGTAACTCCAAGCAAGGTCTGGTGACTCAGAGAGCACGGCACGCCCAGGAAAGTGTAAAATCAAGTATCAGCAGCAGATATTGAGCGGTTCTCAACTCTCAGCTTATGAAAGCTGCTTTAGAGGAGTCAAATTGTAACCATACCAAGCATTTCTTTGATAAATACCCTCTATTATGAAAGCAGAAGCAATCATAGTTCAACAACCTCCTGGTGAGAGGAGTGCAGCACACCAACTGCATTTTCTGCTATTAACGGCATCTTTTGGAGTTTATTTAAAGCCCCAAACCCAGTGCTCTGCACAACGTTCTGATACCAACCCTGGTGCCTCCCCATACCCTGGCAGAGACCCCACAAATCCATCACACACAGCAGAGTTTCCAGGGGCAGAACAATCCAGATTTGGCAGGGCTGCCGAAAAGTTTCCCTGATTGTTTCCAGATTACTCCAGTCCTTAGAAACAGGGATGAAACTGGACATAAATAGAATGCATCAAACAGCAGCACCTTGTATGCATTTAACTATTCTAACTATTTTGTTATTGTGAGCAGTATCCTTTCACCATGGGATTTATAATTTGTAGGTGAGAGAGTCTCACTTTGAGCCTGCAATGAGAACACCATGTAGCAAGGGCTCAGCTATTAGTTTCACATTCATTTTAGGTCTGTGATACGCAGTTAATTCATTAAAATGCAATTACGCAATGCAAATTCAGAGGGAGTAAAATGTCTTCTTTTTAGTTCATTTCCATGTTAAATTAAAGATCTTAACCTCTCTATTATGCATATCTTCACTGCAAAAAAAAAAAAAAACCGAATTAAAAAAAATACTAAAACCATTAGACATCGAAGAACTTCTTGCTGCTGATTTAAAGACAACTCCCTACCTTTGATTTAAATTTATACTCGCTCTGCAAACCGCTCATCTCAGTCTTTTTTATGTTCCTAAAAATGATACTACCAGGAAGGGTAAGGAGAAAGTAGGGGGATGTTAAAAGGTATTTGTGAAGAAATAAACACTATAAATTATCATCAGGTAAATCTACCCAGGCTCCTAATTTTCATACGTAACATCTGCATCTCTGTGCAAGCTCAACACATCTAACCCAGCATCCTGGTAAAATCTCACAGCGCCAAAAGTGCCCGGGCTGGGCTCAGCGTAGCAGCAGTGGGCCCATGGAGCCAGTTCACCCCACACATTCACACACAGCCAGGACAGGGCTGGATGGAGCAGCGCTCCCTCAGCACCTGCCGGAGAAAGCCCCTGCTGAGAAAAACCATTCCAGAGAGGCTCCGGCCAGCTCAGCCATCCCCGAACCCCAGCACTCACCCCAAACTCCAGCGGTACCTTGAACCGGCCAGGGAAAAGCCCATCCGGCCCCAAAAGCAACGCTCAAAGGGCAAAATTCCAGAGCTCTGCACACACCGAAACTTCGCCCCATGCAAGCACAAAAAGGAGATTGTGCTTTGCTGAGGTCAAACCCCTCCCCACCCAAATACCCCTAACGCAGCACAGCTGGGACAGGCAGGAGGCCTCAACCATCACCCGGCTCTTTGAGGGTGGCCACAATTAACAAATCCTTTCCAGCTGTGCTCGAGAACTTTCTGGCAAGGACACAGGGCTCTGTTAAGGACGC
Organism: Pomatostomus ruficeps; assembly: GCA_013400735.1. Lineage (NCBI taxonomy): Eukaryota > Metazoa > Chordata > Aves > Passeriformes > Timaliidae > Pomatostomus > Pomatostomus ruficeps. Next base: position 221,261 of record VYZT01052854.1, read on the forward strand.
CAGCCATGTGTTCCAGTGAACTGCTCGATTTCTCACCTATCAATACTTATAAATATTGTGAACAGTAAGACAACTTTCCTTTCCAGTGCAAGTGTAATATCAGATGGTATTTAGCATTTGTTCACTAGTACTGAATACTCAGAATTGAGTATTTAGTCCAGTTTCATTAGCAAGCACTGAATAAGATTATAATTTTAAAGTATGATGCTAATAGAATATTCCAATGTCATTCTACTATGTAGTTTACTCCAAACAGGCAATCAAATACAGTAACCCTCAAAATATGGTTTTAAATGTTAGTTCAAACCAAATACTTGTTCAAAAAACCAAAAAAAAAAAAACCAAAACCCCTAACAAAACCAAGAAAACCCATACAAATATTTTTAAATAGTTGTTTATTTTTTGCTACATTTTCTACTTCCAGGTATGTGCATAATCTATCACTATCAGTAGGCTCTTAAAGATTAATTATGGTAAAGGAGTTATTCAGACTCACTAAAAAGAATCCAAACCAATTTCCATGACAACTTCAGCCAGATTTTGCTAGTTTTGGTCACTTGAATATAAGGATTACTTCCAATGAATGTGCCAGTACTTATTTGGGCCTTCATTTCAGTGGGTAAAACTGCAGAGAAGTAGAAGTCTGTGAATTTACCTCTGTTTAATCAGGTGTCAGTGTGGTCCTTCTGCTTCTGGTTTTTCCTGTGCTTCAGAACTGGGCAGGGACAGCTATTTCCACCAGGATGCTAAATTTAAATGGTTATATTCATGTTAACAAAGCGACTTTGCCAGCAATGCTGGAGCACGGTGAGCCCATGGCTGTAACTTGTGTGGCGCAGAGCACTGCACAGCTGGCAGCGTTTTGTAACCCAGGTGGATGTTCAGAGAATATTCACTGTATGAACAGGCTTCCAATTTGCACCTTCCTAATGAACCCCATATCCTGCTCCATAAATAAAACACACCAAAGGAACAGGAAAAAAAAAAAGTAAATAAAGGAAATTCTGGAATAAAAGAGCAGTGCTGAGGAAATGAAAGCAAACCAATATTTTTTAATAAAAAAAAATAACACAGAAACCATACTAACAAAACTTTAAATTCGGTTCTGGATGGCTGTTAAAATCCTGTGATTTGCTTTGCTATTTTAATCCTAAGCTTTCATCTCTGGGAACAACACAGCACAAAGTATGGGTATGAGCTTATTAAAGCTCAAGTCATTGTTAAAAGCAAATACCTGCTGAGCACAGGCTGGGGCAAGTAAGAACTCTTTAAATTGTTTACAAAGAGTACCCATACCTGACCAAAAAAGAAAAAAAAAAAAAAAAAAAAGAAAAGAAAACTGACTCCCAGTTTATTTTCAAATGTTTTGACTCTCTTTTCTAGGAAAAATTAGTTTACAAAATTGGCTGAGGACCGAGGTGCAACAGCCATGTTCTCTCACACCAGTGGAGTTCCACAGTTCCGGGAGTGTGGAACTGGCAGGGGAAATCGCCTTCCAGTAACTCAGGTTATTTCTGGCTACAAACAAAGGCAAAGGGAGATTTGTCCCTTTTCAATTGTCCATGTATCTGTCCTTCACTTGGGAATGAGAGCCCGTTAGGTGGACTACTTTCATATGAGAAATGTTTTAAGAGGCTTATTTCATGTCATATTTAAATAGTGCTTCTGAGGTTTACACCACCCATTCTGGATGTGTGTTCTCCTGAAAGCATTTCCCTTTTGTGCCAGTAACATTTCTGCCAAATTTTAACTCTGTAAGTCCTCATTAACAAGGAAGAAAGTCTTGTATTTTGAGCACAGGACAAACTCCAGAGTTCAGAGCTCATTTTGAACCTTCCCAGCATCCTTGTGTGTGGTCAACCAGAAACAATTTAATTTGGTGAGTGCTGAAATGAAAATTTTGTTTGAATTGGTTGCATTTGAGGTCTGTGTCCAAACTATCCCTGGTTGCATGCTCTGGTTTGTGTGCAGAGAAAATGCAGAAAGTGTGGAAGCTAAAGCAGACAAAGTGTGCTGGGCAGGCACCTGAGGTGGTGCTGGCAGGGGCTCCGTTGGGGACCAAACTGGTGTGAGGAAACCCTCCCACACAGCTGCTGGCCTGAATGGCGAGTCCTTTGCATCAAATATCCTGTACTTTCATTTAGACGTGGAAAAGAAAAGGACTTTGGCCTGAGACAGCCCCGGTGTGTGTGTGTGTGGTGCTCTGGTCTGACCAGGATCACTGATCTGACATTCCCAGTTTAGGTGTACATTGGGTGGCTACATTCCAGGGACACCTCATTTCAAATTCTACCCATGGTTATACACGTATTTCCAGATGGAGTAGAGGAGACGTGTGCAGTGTGTGACTGTGAGGATCGAGGTTATTTTAATGGTGAACGTGTTTTAAAGTGAGCCATCTACAAATTATTCATGTTACTAAAAAGAGCATGAATTATTTCATCATTCCCTTCACTTAACAAAGCCTTTAATGCGAAGGCAAACGTCTCTATTAAACAGGCTTTTAAGCAAATTTCCACCTGGCTTTGTCCCTCCTCCTGGACGGGAGTCTGGAGTGTTGAACACCACTGGCATTTTCATGGAGTTTGTGGTGATAGCCACTGTGTTGCTCCCGGCCTATGTGCAAGACTCTCTTATCATCCTGAGCAGTGCCAGGGTGTTTCAATTCCTTTGCTCTCTGCATCATCTTTATAATTTATTTGTGAAAAAGCAAGGAGCCATTTTGCTCTCACACTGTTTCTATTCTTTCTTGGCCGGTCTGCTGCCCACACCCCTCTGCAGCAGTGCCAGGGCCCTGCTGAGATAAGGAGCACATCGCTCCTGCACTGCACCTTTCCTCAGGCAGGGTGGATTTCAGATCCTTGCAGAAAAGCCTCGAGTGGCTGGGCAGCAGCACGGTGCACAGTGCACACCCCACGTCACACAGCAGACAGTGCCAGGCTCTTTCAGGGTTCCAGGAGATGGAAATATTGAGCTGCCTCTCCTGGGACAGCTCCAAATTACAGCGGCACCAACACCTCCCAGGAATGCAGGGGTTTAATGCAGAATTCCAGTGTCGATCAATCAGGCAGCATTAAAGATTAAATACAAGCGCAAAGATGAAAGCGAACAAAAAGCAATTGAAATACATCACATTCTTTTCTCTAATATTCTGTGTATTTTTAAAACAATGCACTTCATAGAAATAAAACATGTACTTGTTGAAATAATCAGCACAGACTGCAGAAGCCTCATCGTGTGATCTTTGCGTCCAGTTGTTTCTCTCAACAAAATCTCAGTATAGTTTTTACATAATTTTTCAGCAGGACAAAGATATGTCTTTGTCAATAGAGAAATATTTTTAAATGCTTTAAAAAACTTAATTAAGGAAATACTACTTCCTTGAGAATCATGCAACTTTTTGGCATAAACCCGCTCAGTTTCTGTAAATCTCATATTTTGTTTATTGCCACTGTTTTAAACATTTGAGCTTTAGTTTATAGCTTTTTAAAGGCTAAAATATGGTTATCAAGTGTGACTGTAAGCAAAACAATAGCAGCTTAGCTAATGCCAGTCTCATATGATAGATTACTTGAATATGATATAAAAATAAATCCTTTGGGGGGATTTGGGACTCTGGTTTTTCTCATATAAGATTCTGTAATTTTTCAGGGAAACATAGGTCAGTGCAGTGAGGCTATGCTAGGCAGCTAGGAGAAAAATAAAAAAATATTTAAAAGCTATATTTAAAACTATACTTAAAACTACGTTTAAAAGCAAATTGGAGATGTCATTGAAAAGGGTATGCACAAATGAGAAATTGTAAAGAAGAAACAAAATGGTTGGGTTAAAGAAACTTTTAAAATGCATTTGAAATTTGTCTCTTAAACAGTTGTGGGAATTGTAGTATAGTAGTACTATGTTCTAAGAAAACATATGAAAATATTTCAGAACTTTCATTAAGGTGAAAATCAGTGGAACACACTCTTTTGTCCAGGCTGGACATCCTTGGCAGTAAATTGCACTGTAACAAGCATAACTCCTCTCTCTCTAAATACAGGTGGTTGCAAACTGGAGACAGAATTCCTCTGCTACAACAGATTTTTTTTTGAGCGATTTTGTACTTGGACTGCAAACTCTCTTAAGGCCAGAGAAGTTTTCTAGAACACAGAAAAAGTGAAATGCATTAAAACTCTTATTTTGAGCTTTTCTATTAACTTTAAAAAGCACTCAATGCTCAGAATACGTCAGATATAACACATAAGCCAAAAATCTCTCCACGAAATCAGCCAGTCCAGGCAATAACATCAGTGATTGCTGTTTGCTTATGACAACTACAGTCCCAATTGCTCTGCACTTCCACAGAGGATCCTTGATTTAGTCACAGCTAATTTCTTAAATGTCACAACTTTATGAAAGTCTGCAGCACCAAAGGGATGATGATATTTTTTTCAAAAACCTCCAAAATGAAGACTATTAACCATCAATACCACTATGAAAAGAGATTTTCAAATCACATATTCCAGCCACATCTGCCACACATGCTGTTAATACAGGTTACCTTTCTTTCCTCTTATGGAAATACTCTGAAATAAACAAGATACTACTGAGCAAAGAACTAATATATCATCTCTGCGAGATATTGCAGCTGGGCGTGTAAAATCCCGTGAGGCAGCACCTTTCAAATGTGTAAACCTGCAATGAAAAATGCCCGTGGGGGGCACAGACACCACACGTGTGTCCCAACACAGAGGTTAAAGAACCCTGGGTAATGATCTCCCACAGATAAAACACCGTGGAGGTGAGAAAGTTCCAGCCAGTTTTAGATTAATGCGGCAGAGACCTCATGGAGAAATGAGTCCCAGCAAGAGGGACAGGCTGGCAGGCGGACACTCAGGAAAAGGACAAATCCACCTGGCTGCCCATTTCCCACCCTCCTGTCTCTGCTCAGCCTCCCCTGTGCCCTTTGTGAGGAGTGGCAATAAGTGAGTGGGGACTTGCTTGGCTCAGCAAGTCCCAGGTGAGCAGGGGAGAACAGCTAACCTCACAAACACGGTTATTTTATCCATTTAGGGGTCTGGATCAGAGTAGCTCTATCTGTAAGCCAAAGCTGAAGTGTCAAATTCTAGGTGGGGAGAATTTCTCCTAAGACATAGGGGTTTTTTTCCCCATTAGAATTTTTATTATTCTAAAGGTCATTTCATGCCTACATAACTAACGAGAAAGGATATATTCCTTGAGTCCTGTGAGATCTGCCACAGAGCATTTGACCAAAGGTGTGCAGCCCCTGAACTATGACATTCCAGGGAGATGAGGGGCTGCAGCTGCAGCTCATATCAAATCTCGGGTGGCAGTTCCTATTTGCCAATATATCTTTCAGGCTAAAAGGATGTGATTTCCTCCCTGGTGATTTCACGAGTAGCTTTTATCAAAAGTTTCTTTAAATCTGGCATGGCAAAGGATGGCAACACACTTCCCAAGACGCAGAGGTTTCCTTTATGAGACCGTACATGTTTTAGTGTTCCCTGGATGCTGATAGGAACCCTAAGTGAGTATTTCTGAGTTCATTTCTCCAGAACCCCAGAAAGAACGAAAAGGAAAAGAGGGCACACGTCTATGATTTGCCTGCTAATGTACACACCTCTGATACTGTGCTCCTCTGATAATTTCTGAGTACTCTGACACTTAAAAATACACGTATTCAAAATGCAACAAACCCCACAGAATCTCGAATATACTATTCTGCTGTGTCGTATACATAGTCAATAAAATGCCGTCATTTCAGCATGTTGAACATTTGTAACTTGACACTTACCTGTAGTTTAAAAACTATTCTGTATCGAAATCAGCAGAAGTTTATAATTATTACTGTAAGTTAATTGTTTCCTGCCATATTAGACAAAAGACACTTTCTCCTCCTAATCTCTGTTCAAAGTGACCCCCAGTACCAGTTTTCTTCTATTCCTCTGCTAAACTTTTTCATCTGTTTTAATAATTGTGTTTAAGGATGTTGAAACTACAATATCTTCTTTTGGTTCTACTTAGTGGTGTTTTGTGTGTGGTGTGGCAGACTTCTTAGCCTGTTGGAAATTCCCAAAGAAACGGGCATGACACAATCTGCACAATCCTACCCCACCATGCAGCAAATGTCAGCAGAAGGGGCCTTCTGATCCTTGCAGCTCCCGTGGGCTGTGCTGAGGGATGGGACAACTTTCTCACCAGTTTGCTGAATTTCCTATACTAAAATCTTAGCTAAACTAAAAAAAGAAAAAATAAATTCCACTTATGCTTACCAGGCAGGTTTCATCCAAATTTTACAGTTATAATTAAAAACTACATTTTCATTAAGGAAATTATGAATTACAATAAAGTGCAAGGAACATGCAAAATGAATAATTAACATTGTATAGACTTCAGCATCTTAATGAAGATTAAATACTACATATACTCAAACTGGATTAGCACATCCACTGAAAGCTGTTATGTGCTCAGTAGGGGAGTCTGTGCACTCACAAAATAATGTTTTATGAGGAGTATTCTAGCAACATTAAGCAGAAGGTTGTCATATATAAAATGATTAACGCTTTATATAAAAGAAGCTGTAATTCCAGTGAATGAAGTCATTTCATCTCCCTGCTGCTCCTACCTTTAGGAATACACTGTAAATGAAAAGTGGCTCAATGTGAAGTCTGGTTAAATAGAATATGAATCCTCTTTTTCAAAGTTAATGAGACTTGGAAGCCTGCATTTAAAAAAATGTTGTGATTTTAAATCACAAATTTCATTAAGATTTGCATACAGCACCTACATCGTTGTTTTATTCAGACTCCCACTTCCTCAGCTGCGTGGGCCAGGACGTCCCCTTGTTTTTCCTGATCTTTGTTTGCAGCCTGTCCTCCTCTCACAGCCGCTTCTGTATAACGGGGAGGATTGCTTAGGAGAGCCTGCATTACGGGAAGGCAGGTGAACCATGAATCTGCACAAACGCTCAGACAAAACCTCCTTGGCTGCTGCTGCTGAAGTCGTTTTGTCAAGGCTGAGTACGTGCAGATTGCTGGGGTATCGGCTCTCAGCAGCCCAGTGTCCGTCTGCAGAGGGGCTGCTGATGAGCTGCCAGCTGCTCCAAGCTGACAGACCAGAGGAGGAACGGGCTGCAATTTCCTCCTCAGGAGAACAGCTGATGGCAAGGTTAAATCACATCGGTGTCGGGAAGTGACAGGAGTGTCAGATGTAGATAAGGCAATGTATGTATCGGTATTTAATGCTGAAATCTGTTTCATCTCTAGGAAACACCGGTTCCAGGCTGGGAAACGCAGGTCAGACGTGGTGGACAGAGGATTGTAAGTGCTTAGTGCCAAAAGTAGGATCACGAGCCTGTTGAAGGACACTGCACGTGCTGTGCCCTGCGATTTATGGGATGAAGGCCGGTGGCTCATTCTTGTCAAATCATCTTCTCCTGGATGGCTGAACTCTGTCCTGGTGACCCCTTTCCATCCATGTGTGTCTGTGCTCCAGTGTCCATGTCTCTAAGAAAGCCCCAGGTACAAATTCTCTGTAGTTTTTAGATTCAGAGATCCATTATTAATGCATGGCAAAGTAACTTTAGCCTGCACCTGACTATATTTCCTTCTAACTGCAGAAAGTACTGAGAAATTTCGATAATATTAAGAATATTCAAAGAAAACTTTTTCTTCTTTTCCCCCATGAAAAATGAAATGGAAATTATTTCCCATTTCTATTCTGAATTTACAGCAGTGCCTCTAAAACATTTTTGGAAAACTTCCACACCTGCTTAACCACATGAGAGGATGCAGCTCCTGAGGAGCTGTTTTCCCATTTACATGCAGTTGGATTTCACAGAAACACAGTTTTCAGTCCTCCAGTGAAGTAAATCTTCATCCTTACGGTAGTAAAGGAAAGTCTATGCAAACATAAACTAACAGATTAAAAGTTGAATTGTACTGTCCCAATTTTTAAAATATATTTTCAGTGTAGTAAAAATCTTGGCAAGATGCATATTGCTATTGTCGACAGAAAAAACTCAGCTTTTTGGCTCCCACACTTGCTGGAACCCCTGTGTTAGTAAATAAGGGTGAACAAGGCACAGACCCAAAAACGGTTTGCAGGGTTTAGTAGGTCTCATTAAAAAAAAAAATTAAAAAAATCACTGTTTAGGATGTGGATGACTTTTGTTTTACTGTTTCATGTTGCAGCTGTCTGTATACGCCTCCTGGCCCTGCCTTCTCACCAACGAGTGAGCTTCAGGTCTGACCCCTGGGCAGGGATTAATACAGCTGGAATATCATCTGGGATGAAGACCGCTAATAAGACATGAAAAATAAATGTATTTTCATGCCATGGCAGGCCAGGCTCAGGGGCAGGGGCAGGTGATGGGGTATTAGGTGAGTGCTTTTACCACAATTCTGGGAAAGTGGGGCAGGCATGAACTGCTGCCGGTGATGCCTTAGGATTCAGCTTTTATATTTTTCAGATCCTGTACTGCTTTAAGGTGTAACTCTCAAACTCCACACAGTCTGTGAGCTCCTCACATTCTAGTCAGAAATAACAAATTCTCTCTAGGCTTGGACTCAAGGACACCTCACTGTTCCAGGCCCTGAAATATGAAAACTAAACCTCTAAAAGGGGGGACAGACTTAGAAAAAATTACATCATTACCTGAAATTGTAATTGGAGAATTAACCCTGATAAATGGATCAAAACTTATACAAGTGTAGAAAACTCGTGACCTGGGGTCCATCTTGGGTGTGGCCTCTCCCGGAGAGGCTCTGACTGCCCGAGGAGTCCCTGTTGAAGGCCTTGCAATAAATCCCCAGTTTATTCTCTTCGTCCTGTCTGACCTCTGTTCTAGGGAGCCTCTACTCAGGCATCACTGGTACACAGGCAGGAAACCTGGAGCCAGTGGAAGCTGTCCCAGCACCAGCTGTGTGGGGTGGCAGCTCCTGGCTGGTCCCTGAGCAGCCCCACTGTGGGTTTGTGGTGAGATCCAGCTGCTGGGCTGCCCTGCCTGGGAACAGGATATGTTTTGGGATGCTAAAAGCCCTGTGCTTCCTCCTTTCACCCGAGCTCACAAGCCCTGAAGCTGTCAGTGGGAACCAGCCTGACCTCTGGGTCATTCTACGTGGTCTTGTGTCACATCTGCTTTTAATTTTAAAGACTGATTTCAATTGTTTGAAACAGCCGCGTGTCTTTGGGATTACAAGGAAATCACAGGTGTTTCATGTGTGAAATATTCATGCAGATACAACGAGATTAACCTTATGGATTGGGTGATTTTGAGAAACTGTCCTCCAGGTGCAAGCCTGGAAAGAAAGAAGATGATGAAGTGGAGCTCATGTCTCAGGGGCCAAGCACTCTGAGTCTCAGTCAGGCTGGGCTTGTCATGTATCAAAAGTCTCCTGGAGCCCAGGAGCATCTTATCAGCTCACAGAGAAAGCACAGAGAATGCCAAATAGCTCGGTGATTTTTTTGCTATTTTTTCCACTGGGGATGCCCTGGGAGCCCCAAGGTGTGCAGGAGGGATGCAGAGAGCTGCTCAGAGCCCTGGCTGTGGGAGAGCACACCCTGCGTGCCTGTAACCCTGCGGGGCTCGCGTGCTGCTCCGCCGTGGCCATGCCAGGGACTGCGCCAGGCTGCCAAAGATAAAAATGAACTGAAATATTGCCTTTTCACCTTCAAATTGGAATTTCACCTGTCCACTCAGCATTGCAGATTTCCATTCATTGTTGCCTGCGGTGATTGAGAAGGGTCCCG
>VYZT01052856.1:0-32943 GCA_013400735.1 Pomatostomus ruficeps
ACTCAGCCCAATTAGCTTGGGAAAACAGGAGCTGGACAGGGGAAGTGGGAGCTCCTGGTTCCGAGGTTAGATGCTGACTAGACACTGGAAGGGAGAGCATTGCCTCTGCAACATGAGGGGTCTCAAGTGGGCAGCTGTGAGAGGTGATGCCCACTTTGTCTCCCCTGCTCCTGCCTTGTAATTGTATCTCTGTGGGCATTGTCCAAAGAATAGGGCAGCCTGCCATGGGATCTGAAAATGCTCATCTCTCTGAACCAAGGTGATCAGGACAGTGGCAGAGAGGTACTGGTATCCTTCAGCACAGTTAAACACCAGAAATTATTGCATCACTCCTAGCTGGACTGGTAGATGGTGTGTGCCAGTGCAGCTAAACCTGCCTCAGCCTCATCTCCCAGCGCTCAAGTAGTGCTGCAGTGAGGGGACTGTGGGCACTGGGAATGGCCATTTGCAACTCCTTGGTCAAGCCAATGCCAGATAAACCGTCCCCCTGTGCATATCCTTTTTCAAATTAAAAAGGACTTAAAAACTCAAAAGAACCCCTACTCTTGTTTAGTGTGCTGGTTCTCCTTTTTACATCCTTTCTCACCCTTCCAGCATCACCTTTTTTCTTTTCCTCTTGGCCCTATGCTGACTCCTTACTCACTGCTTACTATCCAGCTAAGGGAAAGTAGACTGCCTTGTGTCCATTCTTGTGCTGCCCAGAGACATCCATGCAAAATCCTCTGCTTTCAGAGAAGAGCTGAGCTTTTTTTATGGCTTGTGGATGCAGAGAGGAGGAGGAGGAGGTGAAGATGTGGAGGGGGAATGAAAGGAAATACTGAAGAGAGATAATGAGAGAAAGAGTAGTGGAGGAAATGATGCAGCTGGTACTCCCTTTCCCCCTTGGGTGTCTATGTGGGGCTGTGTTTGGGGGGCTGGTCATTTTCATTTTCAGTTACTTCATTTAAATGTAGCAGATGCTTTTTTCTCTGTGGTGGAAAATGAGACTCAGTAGAGAACTTAGGAGAATCAGAGAGAAAACAAATATTCCCCAAACTCTCCTCTGCTTCTCTGAAAAAAGAAAAAAAAAGAGAGAAAAATCATACAGGAAGTCTTTTCAGCATAGTCTCAGAAGGGATTGTGTTTGAAACAGTCTCCACCATTTCATCTTTTCTTTCTCAGAGGAACAGTTCTTCATGCTGAAGGGATTATGGGTAGCTTCACCCCATAAATTTAGAAAGCTTATTAGGGAAAGGGAGCAGGATAGAAAATATGAAGTGGCTATGCCTTGCTGCAGAGGACAGTAGTGACCATGCTGTTGCGTTCTGTAGAGTGTACTGGGCACAGCATCTCACAGGACACTTAAAGCATTTGTTGTAATCCACTAACATGACTTCTTGCTAGTTTCTTAGTACATTATTATCTCTGTTTTCGAAGAATCTCTTGCTATTTCATCCTACTGTAAGTAATCTGAACCCACTGCGCTGTATACACAGAAGTCTGGTTACTGTATTTCAAAACTGTCAAGTAAACAAAGAATGAATGGAAATGTCTTTTCTGTGTAGCATTAGTCACAATAGATTAAAGTTTTGGATGAAATAGTTTTATTTCAACAGATGTGCTTAGAATTGCTAGTAATTTCCCCAGAAACTCCGTTGTTGGCGAATTATTAGTCTTCGTAGATTGGTGCTTCTGTCTTTTTCCATGTACCCATGTCAAGGGTTGACTCAGTACATGTTTTGTAGCTATATGTCCCCACTAGTTTAAAAAAAACCTACCTAGATGATACAATTTAAAAATTTGAAGCAACTTTTTGAAGCTACATGTGTTTATTTTAGGGAGGAAATATGAATTTTTCAGGATCTACAGGGACAGAGGTAAGTTAATTTAAACCTCAGACAGACTGTAATAACTGTTTAGATATCAGCGGTCAAACCTTTGAAAATCTTTCTCTTTTATTTTCTAGATTGTACAAGCAATCCAGAACTTAACCCGTCTCTTATACAGCATGCAGGTGACTACTCCACTACTAACTTCATAGAGTAATTAATTTATCCTAATAATTTACTTTTAAAGATTTGTTTTCATGTTGCCCTACTTTTAGATGTTACGTTAATGGATACTGATCTCTACTGACTGTTGTATAAGTTGTTACAGAATATATTTTTATTCTACATCAGTAGTGGGTTTCTTTTAAGAACTGAATAATACTATCTTGCTTGGAAATGAGTCCATTCTCCCAAGAGAGGATGTTTGTACAGTCCAAACATCTATCAGGAAAGTAAAATGATGGCTCTCATTGAACTGATGTCACTCCACATAGAGAGTTCTGAAATTATAGTTTAAAAAATTGCAAAAATTTAGCATTTTGATTAGACTATTCTCCTAGCTAGTAGGAAGCAGTAACTTTGCCAGGTAGCTCAGGTAGCAAACTCAGCCCATTTCAGACGTTTAAATCTCAATTACTTTGTATATTCTGTAGGGCATTAGTCTGAAGCATTGCTTCTTTAATGCTAAGTTTGAACTTACTTTTTCTTATTTAGCTGCAGTTTTATAATTCTATTTTTAAATGCTTAATTTGAGTATACTTAATTTTTAGACCCTGTTGACCTTAGCAAATTTCATAATAATCCTGGAAACCGAGGGTTTAGAAATTAAGTGTATTGAAGCAATACAAAAGCAAAATAAAAATCCTGTGACTTAGGCAACATTTTTTGAGTAATTGAAAAACAAATAGGGACAGTAAAGTAAAATTTGGGATCATGCCTTAATTGTTCAGACCATACATGGGCAGTCAGGTGCAGAGAAACAAGCAGAGGATCTTGTCACTGGAATGGATTCAATACTGGAGGAAGAGCCAAGGAAAGTGGGAACTTCACATTGCATGAAGATAAAAACTTTCTGGGGTGGACAGTACAGGGCAATGGGGCTATGTGAATTCTCTGGGAATGTCTGCTGAAATAGGTTCCCACGTCAGCTCTTGAACATAGGTACAATAAGTGCCTCAGCAGATCTAGGGTTTTCTTGCTTTCCTTCTTAATTCCAGCTATTTGTTTTTGTGGTTTTGGAGGATATCACAATCTTTAATCCAAACAATGTCACAACATTCTTGTGAAGGATGGAATATAGAGCTCCCAGCTGTGAAATAGGAACATCAAATATGAAATCATTACTGTACTGCAGGCTTATGCTTTCACTGACACCTTGGTCAGGTGCGTGTAGCGGTGCAGTCCTGGTGATGTGGCTGAGTTGGCAGATGCCTGTAGGACTGATGTTAGCTGGACTCCAACCTTGCAGGGTAGCAAGGAGAGCCTTAAAGTCAGAGTGAACTCTGCTGGAAACAGTACAGTTTTATGTATATAACTCACAGCTGTGTTAGGAATACTTGGGTAAGTATAGCATTCCCAAAGCCTTATTGCCCCCTTTAACCATGAAAAATTGTTTTTCCTATGTGTCTTTACATCCTGTGACAGAACAGGACCCCAGCTGTAACTGAAGTGCATATGCACAGCTGTAACATAAACATGTATGATAATACTAAGTGTAAACCAGGAACCTTGTTAGGAATGCTCAGAAGAGTTTAGTTTTATTTTAGGAATACCTCTTTGTAAATGCATGATCACGGACTTTTCTCTATTTGCTTGAAGAATGACCTCCCAAAAAAGTTGAAGCATTTTAATATAAGGATTCTGTGTAAAAACACAGAAATTGATTGATGCTGATATTTAAACATTTGTGTCTGATTTTGTTGTGGTGTCTAGGCAGCACTGGCTATCCAGGACAGCCACAAAGAGCTCCACAGGTTACTACTGCAAGAGAATGAGAAGACCGGTTGGGGCCATGGTTCTCGGCTAAACCTCGCTTTGGAACAAGAAAAACATCGGAATCTTGAAAAACAAAGGGTGGAACTGGCCAACATACACAAATTGAAGCAGCAGTTTCAGCAAGAGCAGCAGCGGTGGCTGCGGGAATGTGACCAGCGGCAGCGGGAGCAGGAGGCGAGGGAGGGCCGGCTGGGGCAGCGGGAGCGGGAGTGTGAGTGCGAGGAGGAGCTGCTGGAGCAGAGCCGACAGGGGCTGGCGCTGCAGTTGCAGGAGTACCAGCAGAGCCTGGAGAGGCTTCAGGAGGGCCAGAAAATGGTGGAGAGAGAAAGAGACAATGTGAAAATGCAGAAGAAACTCGTGTGGCGCTGGAAGCACGGTCAGCAAAACAGCCTGTTTTCACCCACAGGGGGCTATGAGGTGTGTGGTTCCCCATTGTAATTATATCCCTGACTGCATTCCTAGAGACGCTCCTTAATGAATAGGCCAGGACATCTGGGTTTTTAATGTAAGGAGTGAGCATGTGGAGAGCTTTGAGTCAGGCATATCCAAGCAGTTTCTTTGAATCTCATGAAGCTTATCCAGGGAAAGTGCAAAGTCCTCTCCCTGAGAAGGGGCAATGCCATGCATGGGTAGGTGCTGGAGATCACCAACTGGAAATCAGCTTGATTATTTACAGCTACCTGAAAGGGGGTTGTAGCAAGATGCGGGTCAGCCTCTTTTCCCAGGCAATAGTGAGAGGACAAGAGGAAATGGCCTCAAGCTGTGACAGGGAAGGTTTGGTTTGGACATTGGGAAGAATTTCTTTGCTGAAAGGGTGGCCAGGCATTGGAACAGGATGCCTAGGGAGGTGGTGGAGTCACCATCCCTGGAAGTGTTCAAAACTGGACATGGTAGTTAGTGCTGTGATTTAGTTGATGTGATGGTGGTGTGTTGGGTCAAAAGTTGAATTCAATGATCTTGGAGATCTTTTCCAGCCTTTATGATTCTATGATTCTGTGAAAAGGACCTGGGAGTCCTGGTGTTGAACATGAGCAAACAATGTGCCCCTTTATGAAGGCGGCATGTGGTCTCCAGGGCTGCATTGGGCAAAGTATTGCTAGTAGGTCAAATGAGGGGATCCTTCCTCTCTGCTCTGGACACACCTGGAGTCTGGCTCTCCAGTACAAGAAAGGCAGAGGGCTGTGGGGTGGAGAGGAGGTAGAGACAGGGGGATGGTATCTGGTGAAGTGCCTGTTTGAGAGACAGGGACATCTCTCCAGTAAGTAAAGGCTGAGACTGTTCAGCCTGGAGAAGAAATTGTTCTTATCAGTGGGGGTTCCTTTTAGTGTATGTAAACACCTAAACAGAGGTTCTAAAGGATATGGAGCCAGGTTCTTTCCAGTGGCACCCAGTGACAGAACCAGAGGCAACGGGCACAAATGAAAATGCAGAAGATTCCTTTTGAATGTCAGAAAACTTTTTTATTGTGAGGCTGATGGAGCCCTGGCACAGGTTACCCAGGGAGGTTGTGAAGTCTCCATCATTGGAGATATTCAAAAGCCATGATTGAGCAGGGGGGTTAGACCAAATGTCTTCTAGAGGTCCTTTCCAACCTCAACCATTCTGTGATTTTAAGCTGGATACCCTAAAAACCCCAAATTTAGGCAGAGATTAGTTAAATTGAGAAGACAGAAATTGTAAATATGAGAATTTGTGTTTTATTCTGCTTTGCTGCTGTGTGTGTAAGATATATTGTGTCTCTGCATCTTGTAGGAAAACTAAATTATTGTAATGCTTAAGCATATAAAGCACTTAGTGAAGTTTTTGTTTGCTGTTCTTTTTCCTGGACCACTATGTCCAGTGAGGAAAAGGGAACCTCTAGGAGTAGCAAACACCAAGCTCTTATGAACCCCACATATCAGGCCCTGCTGTCCTGTTCCCTGAAACAAATAGCCCCCTGGGGGAAGAGGTTGGTGTGTGGCTCCATCCCTGACAGTATAAATCCTTGGACATGCTCATTATTTGGGGGTGCAGTTCAAAGTAGCTCTGAAGCTGCTTAAGTGTTTAATACTAAAAACAACGAAGTTTTTGTTGAGGGTGAAGGATGCAGTCCGACTGTGAACTCAGCTGTCTGGGTGCTCACCTGCCAGGCGGGTCCTCATCTCTAATCCCTGCTTGGTGGATATGGTCTTGATTTCCGTTACTGTTCCCTAAAGCACCTGAAAATCAAAACATTTTGTCTAGCTTTTCCCTATATGGAAAGCTTACTGACCCAAACAGCTCTTTTCCACCTCCAGGTTCTCATTTTCACAAGAAAATATGTAGAGCCTTCCTTCAAGCCATCACCTCTATAGTTTTTCAGTTGGGAACTCACCCATATCAGGCAGAGACCATTTGGCACCTAAGATTGTGCCTGCATGAGGGAGTAAAGGATTAGCCTCTGACCTCCCCCTTTTCACCCAGCTTTTGTGAGCACTGTGTGAGCATGACTTACCCAGATATGCTTGCCAGCCCAAACAACGAAGACACTTTTTACTAGTATAGCATGTGCTACAGTTCTGACTTGTTTGGCAGTGCTTAAGAAGTGGATGATAAAACCAAAACTGAAGTTGTCCATCAGTTTTAATGGATGTGATTTCTGAAATCTTTCAAGGAGGGGAAGTTGAAGAATGATAGTCTGATACAGGCATATCCAGGATCACAGAGACAGAGAGGCAAAGTAATTAAATGTTGAGTGTCAGAGAGTAGTAGTTTTTGTAATCTAATATTTCATTTGTAAGGCTACTTGTATTTTTATTTCTAGTAGACTACATGGTTTTGAATCCATGCCGGTCTTAAGACTGTATTTCTCCCGTGTTTCCACTACCATACTCCTTGCAGCAGCAGAACTGGTTGAATGATTGTCAGTCAGTCAGTATTCCCAGCCCAGTGTTTTTGTATTACATCAAACCTAGATAGTTTTGTGTGAACAAATAATGCAGTAACGCACACTAATACTCCTGCTTTTTTTGTGAGATTGGCCTTAATAAACATCTGCAAAGAGTCTGCAGGAGTTGCATTTTCAGCCCTTGGGAGCCACGGCTTGCTTGCCAAATCTGTTTGCCACCCTCAGTTTGACTGCTGCAGCCCTGTTCTCTATGATTACTTGTCTACATAAGTCTACTTATGTAGACAAGTAATCATAGAGACTTCAAATAATCATGTGGACTGCAGAGTACACAAATTTGCATATGGGAAGTGGTACCTTGTTGAGCCATGAAGCAAAATATTACACCCCTGAAAGCAGTCAGCAGAGCTCTGTGCATCCCAGTTAGCAGTCCTTTGTTATCTGTTACTTCGCAGTTACTCATTCTGAGGTGAGCTAAGACCAGATTTGGTAGGTTATTGCTGTTTATTCCTGAACACACATCCAATTTAATGTGTTTTGAGGTTAACTTCTGGCAGATTGGATGAGTATTTGCTATGAATCCCCATTCTGTCTGGCAGTTAATTTTATGTATGCTGGTATAAGGATTCTTCAGGATGATGCTCATAGGCATACACTAGTTTCACATAGTGAAAATCAGGGAGTTGGACTTCATGATTCTTATGAGTCCCTTCCGAGTTGACATATTATGTGATCCTATGATTGTGGTCCTTGAGAAAGGTGAAAATGCGATTCTCTGGTTTTTGTTGTGTTTTTTCCCCTTCTGCAGATAATGGGACATAATCAATTGGACAGCTTACATGGTGAAAATGCATTCTACTTCAATGAAGCTGTAGTGTGTGTGTCTCTAAGCAGAATCAACAGATCAGATTCTTCTCTCCTTTATGAGGATGATGTGTATGGGATGAATATCTCAAATTCTGATGTAGCAGGGACTAGTGAAAATCAGGTGGACCTCAAAACGGGCACTTCTTGTCAACCAACATTAACTAGTGGACTGTGGAAATCTTCTAGTCCTTACCAGCAGATGTCTTTTTCCTGCAAAAGCAACAACGATTCCTTTACTAATGGTAATTGATGCTTTATTTAATTAAGAAGTAGTACAGGTAGTTTGCCACCTCTCTGGCCAAATAGTCTTAGTAACAAAGACAGCTTGGTAGTAGTGGAAGCAAGAGATTCTGATCAAACAATTGCATGCTTCTTTGCAAGATTTTTGATGGTAGGTGAGAAAATAAGCAGAACAGAAATCCAGAAAATTACTGAAAATCCCCACAAAACTCCTGACATCTGTGTAATAGTACTCAGAATGTCTTTTTCTCTTAATCTTTTCCCAATGCTTTTTGACCTTTTTGCTTTTTCAGGTGCATTTTATTGATTGTTTTAGAACATATGTGGATTACTTGATGATTTCTGGTTAGAATAGCTTTTGATTTAGTGTCTTAGAATAGTAATCAGTGTTCAAACACACTTTTCTTGCTTCATTGAGGAATGAAAATAGCTTGTAAGATCTGTGGACAGACAATTGTATCACTTCTAAGGAAAAATATAATCTTTGACAATAAGTTATACTAGTAGCTCTTACTGCATTACCTTTCTTTATTTTTATATTTTACCAGAACCCCCAAAAATACATAGACTGTATGGCAATTATTGATGGTGGCTGACAAAATGAGTGGAAGAGGCTGCCTATCTGAGCACTGCATACACTGAAAATTCCTTGAAGGCCTTAAAAACTTATGAGAAACTCTAAACCGTCTGCAGTATATTTCTCATTTTGCACAACATTAGTTTTGATAGAACTTCTTTAATTAGTGTGAGTTGTAGAGCAGGATGTAAAAACACAACAGTTAAAAGTCTTGGGGGACAACAGTGCACTTTTAGTGTAATAGGTTAAGTAATCTGGTGGGGTTTTGTGCACAGTTGTGAAATTCAGGAGACATGGCACATCAACACTACAGCAGTGCCTGGGCTCCCATTTTCCTGCAGTTGGCTGTGCAGAATGACTTGTGTCCTCACACCAGCTTCATGCAGGTCAGGTCACAGCAAAGACCAGTGGGAAATCGAATTAGGAGTAGAAAACATACACAGGTACAATGATTAGTTGTCTTACATCCGTGATTAAGGAACTTGCTCCTTAGTACTCCTTGCAATGTATTAAGCAGGCATCCACTACAGCCTTATTAGTCCTTGGTATGTGGAGGGCCAAAATAGCATTTTATAATCAAAGGTAGGGCAGGCAAGTCACATCATCACAATCAGCAAACCAAGCTGATTAGTAAAAGAGATTAATATTTCCAAAAATGCCTAAATAAGTAGCCTGGTGAAACTAGTTCTAGTTTGACTGCAGTTGTCATTTTAGCTGTAGGTAAGCTAAGCTAGTGAAATTTGAAAAGGAACACATATGTTAGTTTAAACCTCAAAAGTGGCTTAGCTTGCACAGGTAAACATACAGATGCAAGCTAACCAGGATACTTTCTGTTGAGCCCATATGAGAGCATCTGATTTAATTAAACTGGCTTGTACCAGTTTAATTACCCTGATTCTAAGATAAGCTGGTGGAGCTACTGTATCTCAAGTCACCTGCAAGAGACTGGCTTTATGTTCTGCTGTTGTCAATGTATCCTGTGTAGACATCCTTATCTAGTGCTGGTAATGGGGCACCATGGCATTCCCAGCACTCTTGGGGACCAGCTGTGGCTACAGAGCCTGCCCAAGAGGCCAGTGTGAGTCTCTCTGACCACGTTGTTTTGGCAAAACATGCAGTTACTGCCTGGATGGTGCCACAAGACACCTCATGCAAAGGAGTGAAGCAAATCCCTGTGACATTCTGACGGTTCAGATGATGCTGTGAAGCCCGCTACTGCACTGCGAGAGCAGGCAGGGCTGGAGGCCTCTCCCCGGGAATATGGGACAGCAGGTTCCACAGTTGCATTTGTGATTCAGAAGGTGACAAGAATTTTATGCCCTGATCATGCAGTGCATGAGTCTGCATGCCACAGACTTGCTTCTGTCATGCATCAGGACCACTTTACAGGGAGGGAGTGGGGAATAAGAAGAGTGCTAAACTTCCCCAAAGGGCTCTGCACATGGAAATTAAGCAAATCACTTGTTCCTACCAAAGTCAATCAAATTGAACAATACAAACATTTCATACTAGGAAACTGATTTCCTTTTTCTTGAGTATTTTTGTTCTTGTTTTTTCCTCAGAGAGTTTAGCAGAGTTTAAGAAGGTCTCTAACCTTGTGCCTCCACTTTTTCACACCTCTGCAGGATATTGTCAGTTCCAATCACTTTGAAGGAAAACCAACTGAAAAGCAATGAGGGAAAGAACTTGGAAGTTAGCTAAAATCTTCAATATTTTCATGTGTTTGAATGTTTCATGGCATTTTCTTGCATTTTCCAGCCAGCTTTGTGTATGAAGTCTCATAATCATCTTTCAAAAAACATTCTTAAATAATTAGTCAACATATAACTAAGAAACAAATACTGAATATGGTTTACTGTTTATGCCACGTACCATATACATGTATGGCCAGACCTAATATGTAGTTAAGGTTTTGTGTGTACACAAAAGGAATTTCTTGGGTTTGATTAATTTTCCCAGAATTATTAGGCATTTTGTAAGAAGTTTACTCTGTTAAAAAAACCCCTTAAATGATTTAAAGAGAAGTACCATCTGAACTCGTTTCCAAGGAGTTAATCACACTCCATTCTACCATATGTTAAGTACTATTTAATTAAGCTTCATAAATATACAGAAATGGAAATGGCTACATTCCTCCAGTGCATAATTTTCCATTCATATTTCCTAAGGTAAGACATAGGTCTCTTCACATAGCTAATATCACAATCATATATCATTGTTTTATGTGTATGGGAGGGAACTTTAGTACAGACCTTCAGGCAAGTTCACACAAAGCTGAAACTGGCATAAGTAAACTCACTAGAAAAGGTGTGTCAGTCAACAGGAGGAAAATATGATTGAAAGAAAAATGTGTTAATGCTTTACAATAATGATTATGAAATTATCTGCATGAAAGAAGCAAGTACTTTGGCTAATTAGAAATGAGGGGAAGTATAGGATTGGTGTAAGACTAGACTGAGAATTTAATAAATTAGTCTTGCATTTAATTGACATGTCAGGTTAACTAGCCAAAGTGATGCCGAAGTATTCACCTATGGATTCACCTCTTTGATTTCAGGAATCAGTGAAATTTTAATTCTTTCAAGCTTTGAAGTGAACAGCATTGTTTGCTGCTGCTACCTTAACTGCATTTTTTCAGATGTTTTAGCTCCAGAAATAGAATTGAAAAGTGATAGATCTGGAAAACTGCTGAAACTTGATTGTAGGAGGCTTCTACCTCAGACATTTGAAGGATTTGTACACATGATGTAGTGAAAAACATAGTTTAAATCTTTATGGAGAACATAGGAAAACTTGTGATCTTCATAAAAAGCCAAATGCAAACCCAGGGAGCAAAAATATGACTCTATTTGACTAATGTAATTTAAATCTTTTTTAAAGGATAGAAATTTGTACACATATGCATATAAGGAAATGAAATAGTTTGATTATGGAAAAATAATTCATTTACAATGTCTTTCATCAGAGTAAGTGGTTTCTAGAGATGTAAAATATTTAATTTGTAATAGAAAAAGCAAAATTACCAGAAACAATGTGTAGTATCTTATAACTCCATACAAGTTTATGTGAAATTTCCTTCCTATTCCTTAAGGCAGATTATGCTAATGGTGATTGCTCTGTTGAACCTGTTCTTAAAACTGTATATCAAATTCATTTGCTTTGGTTTCCCATTGTTAATTTAGATGGCATTTAGAACAGCTCATTTTTTGTCTCTGTGCTGGTTTCAGCTGGGGTAGAGTTAATTTTCTTCTGAGTGGCTGGCATGGGGCTGTATTTCGGATTTTTGCTGAACTCAGGGTTGATACTACAGAGATGTTTTTGCTGTTGCTGAGCAAAGCTTACACAGAGCCAAGGCCTTTCCTGCTTTTGGTACTGACAGAGTGGTGAGGGGACTGAGGGTGCTTGGGAGGAGGCAGAGCCAGGACAGGTGACCCAAACTGACCAAAGGGATATCTCAGGCCCTGTGGCATCACACTCAGTGTATAAAGTGGGGAGAAGGAGGAAGGTGGGGGACATTTGGAGTGATGGAGTTTGTCTTCCCAAGTAACCATTATGTGTGGTGGGGCCCTGCTCTCCTGGGGATGCCTGAACACCTGGATGTCCATGGGAAGCACTGAATTAATTCCTTGTTTTGTTTTGCTGGTGTGTGCAGCTTTTGCTTTCCCTATTAAACTGTTTTTATCTCAACCCATGAGTTCTCCAGCTTTTACCTTTTAGATTCTCTCCCCGATCCTTTTGGTAGGAGAGTGAGCAAGGGGCTGTGTGGGGCTTGGTTGCTGGCTGGGGTTAAACCACCACTAAGGCTACCTTAACATAAGTTATGGACTATGACATTGTATAAAAGTACTTGCTCTGTGTTTGCATCAGGAAGGTTGAGAGCAATAGGCCTGGCTGGCTCTTCTCTTGTATTTGTGTTAAGGCAAATTTATTGCAGTCAGGAGAGGTATACCATGTAAAACTGATGCAAGTGTGATGAAAAACAGGTGAAATATGCTTTGCACTACAGTGTTAAAAAGCCATCTGAAGTGGTACAGGCTGCTTGTCTGTGCCTCTTATCCATACCATGAAACACTGAGTTTCATGCTCTGCTGGAAGACATCAGTGTCTCTGAGATACTCGGTGGAAATGAATCAGAGAGGAAGTATTTTTCTTTTCCTCTTGGGAACAACACTGCTGTTTGTTTAAATCAAATGGAAAAAGGGATTAAATCACATGACAGTGTGATATCAAAGTGAAAAATATGTCATTATATGTCATCTGCAATTAGTATATTTTGAGTAACACTTGCTTTTCACCTCCGTAGCACTCAGGTTTTGTTGTTCTGTTACTGACTTTCTCATCTCAAAACACTTTTCTCATTTCTGAAAATAACCACAGTAGATGCAGCACTATTACATAACATTTTAATTAAGGCAGCCTAATTATATTCTGTTTTTATTTTGTATGTTAATGTAAGTAATGCCTATCTTGTGTAATGCCTGTCTGATTTTATTCTTTCTGTTATCTTCTCCTTTAGAGTTCATTCGTTTGGGCAGGGAAGTTTAAAATAATGCATTTTTAAGGTTATGCATGGAGTAAAGAGATTGCGCACCCCTGCCTTTCGAGGTACCACTGGTGTTGGTGTAAATCTGCACACCACACTCAGGCTTTCATTGTCTGCAGACTTCTTAAACAGCAACAGGGTGATGGCTGAATCTTTCTCATTTTTCTCATGCTTACGGTTCCATCAACTTCAGTGCTGTGGTTTGTGAAGTCAGTAGAGTTAGTGGCATCAATGAAATTGGAATCCTGTGGACAATCTCCCTTATATGCAGATTTATTCTTTACTTAGAGTTTTTCCAGTAGGCAGAGGTTTCAAGGAAGTAGAGGGATGAAAGGAGAAGATTTCAAAGCAGAAGGCCATAGGCAGAGGGTCTTTAGCCAGAAAACTGGTTTACAGTGAGTTGGATCCTGAGCTCAGTTGTGCAGAGCTGTGACTTAGATAGGAAGTTTGCAGGGTGATCTCTCAGGAAAAGAACCACAAAACAATAGTCTTGCTGGTTGTTTGATGTCAAGAAGATTCCTTGGGAGGTCTTTATTTTCCTTGGGAAATGCAGTCTGTGGTTGAAGACCTGGTTGCAATGCTCTGCTTTAGTACAGTAAAATATTTTGTATATGTTTTGTAATGTAGTTGGAGCCTGAAATAGATACACTAGTGTAAATAAATAATGCATCCTAGTAGCTGAGAGAGAAGCTGTTTATGGATGATCAAATTTTGCAAGACACTGAGTATGCAAACACACCCTGTAAAATCATATAGCTGAATCACCAAGTGTATCTGTCTGGCTTATTTTGAAAAGTACAATCTCATTTTAATTTTTAGTATAATACTTTACATATTCCAAGAAATGGCCTGTAGCATGTTGTGCAAAAATAATGAAGTGTTAGTAATATGAAGCCTCCTCAGCATCATCTGCTGTTAAATATTTATTGGGACACTAGGGAAGATTGTCTGTCTTCTGCTGGTATTCATCACAGGAGCACCCAACTGCCTTCCAATAAATTTCATTGGCTGTTGCCAAACTGCTAGGGGAGATTCCAAGGAGTATCTTGTTCTCCCTTGCCAGATGCTATAGAAGACTTTCTTTTGGGTGTAAATTTTTTAGTGTGGCAGTAGAGAGAAGGAGCCTTGGTGATGGTATGGAAGTTGGTTTTAGTTTAATCAAATAGGAAAACCTCCAGCAGTCACCTGCTGAGATTCCTTGCGTGCTTCTTGGAAGTCTGATCTAGAACTGGAACATAAATGATAAAAAATAGGTATGTCTTTTCTGTATTTGTTTAGGGTCTGTTGTAGAAAAATCAAACCTATATTCTTTAAAAGCCATTGAAATATTCCATGATAAAGGATATATGACAGGGAAAGCAGTGTATCTGGCAAGGATGAAAAGAGATTATTTTTTTCTCTTTATTAATTGAACTCGAAAATTGAAGGATAATTGTTGTTGACAGGAAAACTGCAGGGAAGCTGTCTTCTGTGCAGAGCAACTTGCCATTGAAGCACAGTGTCACTGGGGAGGGGACGAAGGTCTCAGGAAGGCTCCTGCATTAAACACAGGCAGTTTAGAGCTGAAAGTGAAAATGAATTTAGGCAGGTGTTTTAAAACTTGTAGTAAAGGGGGGGTAGAAGGAGGAGGTGATGAATTTGGGCTTAAGGTAAGACCAGTGTTGCTTATAGCAGGCAGAAGTGGCAGTAAAAGTAAGGAAAGTAGGTCCAAGTGCTCTCTGTGCACTTATGGAAAGCACTTCGCTGAAGGGATGGAGGCACATGCTTATTTGATAATTGTGGGGTTTTATGGCTTTGATGTACAATTTTTCTCTTATGCAAACTGTTTTCACAGCAGTTACATGTTCACAGAGCTTTTGGCAAACAATTAAAAAGGGCATACATGTCACACTGAAAATTCCTGTGCTTACAGTGCAAAATTTGGGAAATGTGCAACTTCAGAGTTTTTTCTTGATTTTTTCAATGACTCCAAGAAGAAAACAGCAGCACATATCCTTCCTGCCAAAAATTAATAAAATGGCTGTGCTAATACTCAAACTGCAATCAAAACTTAGCAAATATTTCCCTCAGTTTTGAGCTCAGGAGAGAACAAGTATCTCTGTGACTATGAGATAAGAGGCTTCTCTCAGATGCTTACTCTTACAGTAATGCCTGTATTTTTTCCTGTATTAATCAACAACAGCAGCTTCTGTTAAAGGGTAAGAT
The DNA here is from genome assembly GCA_013400735.1 of Pomatostomus ruficeps. Lineage (NCBI taxonomy): Eukaryota > Metazoa > Chordata > Aves > Passeriformes > Timaliidae > Pomatostomus > Pomatostomus ruficeps. The sequence continues at coordinate 15,102 of VYZT01052856.1, forward strand.
TAGCATGTAATTGATTTGAAACAGGTGCTTTGCCTGATTTTTTCTTGTGCAGCAATTCTATATATTGACTTAGTGTTCTTCTGCTAGTCTCTTTGAGTTTTGATCTCGTCAGCTTTCATGAATAAGAAGTGGTGGATCTGGTCTGTTGTTGGGAAATTACCCTATAAAACCAAGTGCTTAGGAGGAGACTTGAGTGTTTTCTAAATTACCTCCCCCTTTTTGGCTTTTATAACAAAGCTGTGCCCTTCTGCTACTCAAGAAAATGTTTGCCAAAGTCCAGAGCACGCTGCTTTATGTTACATCTGAAAGACTGGCCAAACGCTGGGGACTAAATTGATTTTTTGCCAAGGTCTTTGATTTCATGTGTATTTCAAAGTGAAAAAACACCAACAAAACAACCCACAACCAAAGAGCATCCATAAAATATGAGGCAGAGTTAATCAACACACCAACATCTGTCTGTGGTAGCAGCTCGAAAGAAGAGTTTTGATGTGTAAATGTCCCCTTATGTTTCAAAGGGAATGACTTCATGTTCCAGAGACTGCTTTTGCAGGGTTAATGCTAGCTGTTTCTCTTTTTGGGAGGGAGGTAGATAAAGCCTCACTGCAGTGTCTTATCATCAGGGTGCAAACTGGAACAGTGGGTGAGGGAAGTGTGGGGATGTGCAGGATGGCAGCAGAAAAAGGAGCTGGCTCATTGTCCATTGAGTCCGTGGAAGTGCTATTTGGGTCTGTAACTTTATGGGGTTTCCGTTTCTCCATCAAACATTGAAGCAGGAGTGTTCCCTACTGATGGCAGTTTGTTTTGACTCCAGCCTGCTGGCCAAATGGCTTCTGCAGATGATGGGCTAGGAGGGAACGGTTGCAGCCCACTTTGTTCAAACCCACACTGGACACCCAAAAGTGGAGGCTGCGGGAGTTTCCCATGCTTCCCCACCACTGTTGCCAGTGGACAGGCGAGTTGCCCTGCCCCTGGAGAGGTGCCCTGTGTGGGTGTGCTGCTGCCCTGGGTGGGGCAGTGACCCTGCGGCAGCAGCTGGTCATGTTCCTTGTGATCCTGTGCAGGAAGGGTGTTCTTGGGGTTTTATGGTTCTTTCCTCTTGATCATTTGAGTGCAGCTGTGTTTAATGAGCAGGAAAAGAAGTAGGTCAATAAAACATGTGTTCATTGTTAGCAGAATACCTGTTGGACCATGTGTTTGTCTGTAATTGATGGTCTAAATCTTCAAAGCTTAGCACAAAGACAATTTAATAGAGAATTCATACCTAAATAAATTAATATTAAGCAGAAGCAGACAGCTGTCAGCCAGTCTGCCCTGCCAAGGTGAGACTGGGTATTTAATGCACAGACAAGTTATGATTTCAAGTCAGACCTATTTTTAAGTCTCTCTTATTTATATGCATTAGAAAAACAGCATGCCAAAAATAGCGTAGAACCCATGTGCTTTAAAAATCAATACAACTGATAACGTATCCATGTAAGTAGGTTAAAATTTTAATCAACCTAATCACTTCTATTCAGCATGCTGTGAATTTGTTGTTAAAGTGAGACTGTCAGTGTCTGAGCTTGAGCTGGTTTTAAAATATTTTCTTTGGTAAACACCACTGTTAGAAATAGTATGTTCATGGGGCCTTAATAAAAGAAGAATGACTGCATCATCACATTACTCCAAAACCTGGAGCTTTAAGACAAGTATGAGTTGGAACTTTATGATAAATGCCATTTAGGTGGAATAAATGTGTATTTTGTGTTAGCCAAGAGTTTGGTCCAAATTGTCTAGACCAAATTTCTCTGAAGAATTATGAGGCAAAACCTGAAAATGGAACTGCGTTGTTTTACCTAAGCCAACAACTACACAAAGAGCAGAAACATGCAGAATAATGGCATTCCCAGTAATTTTACCATGATCAAAAATCCAGAGTACAGATGTAGAGAAGAGTTATGTTGCAGACCTTATTCATCATAGACTTTGAATTCTTTCTGTTCTCTGTCTTGTAATAAAAAATGGACCAAAAGCTGCTAAGACTAATGTAGCATCTCTTATGAAATAATTCCTCATCTGCTTTTTGTGTAAAGATCTCTTATTCATGAAAGTGCTTGTTTGCCTAAGAAATGCAGCTGCTGCTTTCTCACAGGGTTGGGTTGGTCAAAAGTAAATAACAGCAATACAGTTCCCAGACTGATATTCTTGCCTATTTCAGTCAGCTGGGAAATAGATTAGGCTCCTCTTTCCTTGGTAGCCTTCAGGTCAAAATATTTTTCCCAGTGTTTTTTTGAGGCCCAATACCAAATTCAGTTCCTGCTGTGAAATCAGCTTTACTGAGGTGTGAAGGGCCTGGTTTGTTGACGGTATGTAGGATCTCAGCTGCCAGTGAAACTGCTGGGAATTGCCCTCAAATCTTCAAGGCTTACACATGACTTTTCTATAGCAAGTGTCCTGAATCGGTAGCAGCAGTATCTTGGTTGTTCCAGGGTGATGCTGTGGCTTTCCAGGCACTGAGTGCTGCTGCGTGGTGTTCCCTGTCTTCCACCAGCTAATAACAACTGAACCTGTGGTATGGAAAATCCATCACAATTTGGGAAAGTCTTAGAAGGCATTAAAAAAAAGCTATCAAAACTGGTCATGGTGCCTTTCATGGTGAGGAAAGGGAGAGAGGATGAGATGCCTGGAGTTTCCTGGGGAATTGGCTGTCTGTTGCTAATGAATCTGCATGGAAACCACTGGGAGCATCATTAGAGACAAAGAGGTGCCGTGGGATTTGCCAGTGGGGACTTTCAGCGGAGCCCATGGGAGTTAGGCTGCTGTTTGCTATTGAACGGTAATGGCAAATCAGAGCCTGTTACCCTTGAATTCCTTTGAACATCCCAGACCTGCTAGACTTAGCACTGGTTTTTAGGTGTCTGCTTGTGCTTTGCATTATGCATGAGTGCCAGTGTGGGGATTAAATAGAGCAGCTCTGCCATTTCAAATAGCTGTGACCTGAAGCTGATGTGTCAGCTGTCAGTCCAAATGAACTTGATACCAGTTATTATAAGTACATGCAAACCCAGAACCTAACTCTATTTATTATTTCAGACAATTTGTGGTTTTGAGACTCTTTAACGTATTTGTTGCTAAAAGTGGCATAAATCTCTCTTCATTTAATGCAGTTTTATTTTGTAAAGAGGGTCAGTGTGACAGATCTCGGAAAGTCACAGCGAAGTAATTGTCTGTAAAATCCCTGTGGTGTGTTCTTTCCACCCTCCCCCCTTATTTTTTTCATTTAGGTTTTTTTCTTTTCTTTGTTTTTTTTTTCTTCCTTTTTAGATACAGCTAAGAGGTAAAAAAGTATACAGCCTGGCCTGACCTCGGAGCTAACCCAGCTTTGAGGAGGAGTTTGAATCGGAGGTCTTCTGAGATCCCTTCCAACTTGAATTATCCTGGGATGCTGTGAAACCAGGGTCAGATCTGAAGGAGAAACACTAAGGGGTTTGTCTTCAAAACAGAGACTTGAGAGGTTTTTTGCCCAGAGTGTTTCTTAGTGCCCTGATAATGTTCTCCTGTCCTTACCATAATCGTCACTGTGGGCACTCCAGGTTTACGTCAAGAGCTCTGATCCTGGGGGAGAGAGGAGGGGTTAAGGGGGTGAAGGAGAAAATCTGTGGCATTTATTTGATGTGGAAGTGCTTACATCCTATGACAACAGACAGGAGGTGAGAATCAGTGTGATTAATGAGTTGTTTACTTGGCTTTTGTATCCCCCGCCCCCCAGGTACGTGGGCTGAGTTTGTTTTGATATGCATTGATTTCAGATTCCTGCAAATACCATTCCTTCGTCCTTTGTCCTTCACCTTCTCAGCAGTTTGTGAGATACTACTAATCCTGTCTCTTAGTGCTGTGGAAAAGGTACGGTAGTTAGGATACAGAATGCCATTTTTTTTTTCTTTTCCCATACAGCAGGATTTCTCAGAGTTTGGACCCAGATCCTGTTTGGAAAACTGATCAGTTCTCCCTTGAGAACTGATCCCACATACGACAGGCCTGCCATCTGCCACTGTTGTTATACTGAGGTGGTCTAAAAAGTATGGAAAGAGGAGAGTGCCTCTCTGCAGTTTCCTGATGCCTGTCCTCATGGTACTAGACCTAAACTCAAGGAAAATGGGAAAAAAATTGAATTTGATTTAGTGTTCAATTTGACAGTGTCTGTGTGAATGAGATAATTTGTGATTGGATCCAGAATTTGTTAGAAACAGCCTCTAACTCCTTTTGCAAAAATTGATGGGGAAGACTGCAGGGAATGCTTGGGGTCTCTTTATTTAATGAAATGGTCTCAGCTGAGATAAAAAGGCATAAATCTGTACTTTAGGGGTATTTTGTACTGAGGTGTGGCAGTGCTGAGCTGAACAGGCTACATGTCCCCAGCAGGCTGAACTGCTGTTACAGATTACCTAATATTTGGTCACCAGCCTCAAGCATGCCCCTTTTTGCCTTGAGTGTTTGTCCAGCTTAACATTGAAAGAGTGGATTTCTCTGGTCTGCTGTTCACTTTTGCCTGGGGTATCCATGATGCAGCTGCAGATCTGGCTTGCTCTTTAGGAAAAGTTACCTGGAATCTTGTAGGAGAAATGTATTTCATATAAGTGGGACACAAGTAAAGGGGATTTCAGTTTGCACATAAATTCTGGGGCCCAGAGTGCACAGAGATGCTAGCAGCTCTTGGCTGGTGCAGAGGTGGGAGGGAGCAGAAAGCTGTATCAGAGTACACTGTGGAAGGATCTGAGCTACAGCTCAGTTTTGTTAAAGCTTTGGAAATACTCAGGGAGTATTTTGTGCACTTATCTAACGATCAAAGTAAAATAGTGTAAGAGAGCAAGTGGTTGGCTGTGGCCAGGTACAATCCTTTTGTTTGTCCTTTCTGTGCAAGGGTGTGGGACCACGGCAGCAGGCAGAGCCCAGCTTGGGCAGGAAGGGTGTGGGCAGGGGTTGTGCCCAGCTTTTGCTGGATGCTGGTCTGGTGGGCGCGCTGTTGAGCCAAACACAGCCTGTCAGAAGGACCATCCCTCGGTAGCTTGGAGGGGAACAGAAAAAAGGATAAGTAAATGCTGAATTTAAACAAAGGGAATAACACAAAACTCATGGCTGATGTCGACAGGTGAATTACAATCACATTGGAGTAAGCTCGTAAAAGGCCAATAGTCCATACTTACCTGACTCTTGATCCATAGTGAATTCTGATGTTTGCTTCAGTTCAGCAGAAAATGGGCCTGGAGAGGGACTGGGGAGCTCCCATGGGTGCCCCAGCTGCCAGGGGAGCATGGGAGTGCTACTTGGATGTCACTTTCTGGTAGCTGCCTTGCTGTCTGCACAAATAATCAATTTAAATTCCTTTTTTATTTTTATTGAGCATCCTCAGCTCTCAGAGTTCTTTAGTAGACAGCAGCTGATGTTTTCAAGTCTGGTTTCAGAAGTTTCCTCGCTGTATTGGGAGAGCATTTCAAGAGGAAGATTTCTCCCACCCTTCTCCTGCTTGGTGACAAAGACAGCTCCTTCCCTTATGTTGTACCAGAGAGCTCAGGGGAGGCTTCTTGTCCCTGTTCTACATTACAAGAACCAAGGCTGACTGGCAGTTCAGTCCACTTTCCCCACTCTCCCTTCACCTGAAATGGTTGTTACCATTTCTTGCACTTCTTCCACACTGCACATGCACCTTCTCCTGGGGCACATCCTGCTGCCGCCTGTGGTACCAGCTGGTCTCCTGGCTCAGCTGCTTCCAGCGGAGCACCAGGCAGAGAGACAGCAGCCACCCTCCCCAGTGGCAGGCCGAGTGTGTTGGCCCTGGGGACACATTGTTCTTTTGTTAGGCAGAGTCTGTGTTGAGTGCCGCTTGAAGTGCATCCAAAACCAGCCCCGTCCCTCCTCAACTGATTAAGCACAACCTTTCCAGCCTGAAGCCACTCGCCACCCCAACAGCAGCTGTACTCTCACCTCCTGGGTGCTCTCCTGCTGTTCAGGTTTTCCAGATGCAACCTATTTAGGAAAAAAAAAAAAAGAATAAAAAAACAGCTAAACCAGTGGTAAATCATTTATTTTGAGAGTGACAGAATCTGATTTGTTTTTCCAGAATGCTGACAGCTCTGATGCTTATAGTTGTAACAGTTAATGAGAAATGGTTTGGAAACAGCTACTGTTTTAATAGGCAAAGCAATTACTGTTTAGTTTTGATGGTGGAAATAACAGCATGTAAGGTATTTCTCTTTCTTTTCTGTGTATTTTCAAATTTGTAATTAGGCTTCTCCAATTATTTACTTCATAAACTTTGGAAACAGATCTTTCAAATAAGTGTTTACTCCCTGGTATTCTTATGCACATAACTTTGGTAATGTGAATAGACTCACAGGACTTAAAAGGAATATTAATGTGGGTAAAATTACCCCAAAATAAAAGTGTTGAGGAACTTCTTCAAGTAGGGCTCTTCTTAGTAAATAAACAAACCAAATGTAACCAGTTTTCATAAAGACAGGCAGACATATTTTTGATTCTTTCTATGGGCTGCAAATTGCAATCTTTTTCTAATATGACTATCTGAAAGAAATAAATGCAGACACATCATCTTCAAAAAATCAGGGCTCTTTGACTAAGCTGGGGAGTCAAGTCTTGCTGTGTTAGGTTTTGCAAATAACTCACCTGCAATCAAGACTTACTCTGGATTTTCATCAACGCTGAAATTTCATCCTGTATAAAACAGTAAGAGAAAGACAAAAACTAGTCTCCAGTTGTAACATTCTGTGTCATCCTACTATGACTAAGCTTGTTTATAAATACTTTGCCCCTGCCATTGACCCTGCAGTCTTGGCAGCAAGAATAACATGCGTGTGGCTTATGCTGGGAGCTGCAGCCCCAAAGCCTGTTTGCTCCCCCCAGCTGTATCAAAGAGGAGAAGATGCTGAAGGCAGAGGCCACAATATGATGTGTTCCCACATGACCATTGCATAATCATCCCACACTGCTCCACACACCCCATGCTGGGGAGCAGCCAGAGAGCCCAGGCTTTTCAGGGTGCCAGCAAGCTTGTTTTGCCATGAACTCCTGCCTCAGTGAACAAGACTGGTGAAAGTCACAGGTGTTAGGGGAATGCCAGATGTGGGCAGGTGTCATTATGAATTGCCACCAGTTAAGTGACATGGTGTGTAAAAATCCAAACAGCTCCTTCATAAGAGATTTTCACTGCGAGAAGTAGGGACCAGAGCAAGCATGAAATGTCTCTGCAGCTCTGCATGAATGATCAAGGCTCACAGAACCCCAGTTCTCAGTTTGCGTGCTTCTGGCATTACCATGCTGAGAAAGGGGTTCCAAGCTCCCCTTCTTTCTGCAAAGTCCTTTTTTTGAGAGGGAAGAACAAAATTTTAACCCTCCTGATGTAATAGAAGAGTTGGTCAAGCTAAGATTACAGTAAAAAGTATTGCTGCATATCGATTACAGATCTTTCTCATCACTATGCATCAGGATACACATTCTTTCTTATGCAGCTCATTTTTATGGTAAAATTGCTTTGAAGAAATACAGATGTAGAAAAGCCAACTACTGAGATGCAGTTCCTGAGGGCCTGAAGTGCTACAGAATTCTGACTAGGGATAAAACCCAACTGTAGTTGTGTTGTCTTGTTTTTTTAAGCTGTACATGGATCATCACAAAAGTCTTCATTGTTCAATGCTGGAAAACAAATACTTGATTCTCACCATTTGTGGGAGCAAATTGGAAAGATAACAAATTAAGATCCTTTTGAAATAATGTTCTAGTGTTTGGGTGCAAGTGTTTCTCTCCACAACACATCAAAAGGATCAAGATAAGAACAGAGTAGGTAGTTCGTGCAAATAAGCACAGGTAAACTTGGTAGAAGAAGCTGAATGCAAGTGCCAGCCATGTAGACTTTTAACTGGATTTGCTCAGTTGATTCTTTTTCATCTGTAAACGGAAGGCTTACAAATAAAATTCTGTGTAATGATGAAAACTGTATTAATGTTACAACTGTATCATTACTAACAAAGGTACTGATTATATGTTGTGTGTTTCCCTCTGGCTCAATTCTGACCTTATTTATGTCCTTCCATTATTGTGTATCTGTTCAGTAAAGTATGGCTACATATTTATTATTATTATTACTTGAATAGATTTCACTAAATTTGGTTAAGGTACCTCTCACCAGGCGGTAGTATAATTTGTTCTAGAGTAGTGTTTTGCTTTCTAGACAGATGCAGCAAAGTAGAAAATGGTGCTAATGAAAAAGTCAGAATTTTCTCTTTTTGATAGTATGAGCATGGCAGAAAATGCATTTTCACATGTCCTTCTCTTGTGTGTTACAGATCTGAATGCATCGCAGACCCAGGGTACCCAAACAAGCATTCCAAACCAGGGATCCATCCAGTCACCACAGGTAGACGAACTGCTGCTGAGCCACCAGCCTGAGAGCCTGCAGGGTGCAGAAAGCAGAGCCATAGTAGAGGAGGAGATTGTTTACCTCTGATGACTTTTTTTATGATCTCAGTAGCACTTTGGAAAGATAACTGTATTTGCTTTTCTAAATATCTGTAGTTGTTCTCTGTATGACCATCTGGCTTTAAGGGTAGTATTTAATATAAAATGCAAAATTTTCCCTATGATAAATATAGCAAGTAAGCTATTTTCATGCCTTTGTTGTGTAATCATTAATTTATGACATGATTTCAAATGCTTTGCAAGAAACAATAAGTAGCAGGGGAGACATAAAATTTTGAAATTGTAAAGATGCCACCAAGAATTATGAAAACTAGTGTTGATTTTCTCAAGTCCTCTTTTCCGACAAGGGTGAGCTAAGAGAGATGGGTCCTGCTACTTGAGATTTCAGAGTAGGTATCAGTAACCTTCTAACAGCTGTGAGAAAACATGAGAAGACAGCAATGTAAGAATGATGGCTATAGTCTTCACTGAAATATGCTATATACCCTTAGCTGTTGGGTCATATTTCTTATCTTCTAGCTCAGGAACTGCTCAGAAGGGGATGTTTTTTATGGTCTGAGCATAATTGCATAATTGTGGTTTTTTTCATGTCCCAAAGCCTATTATAATTTTGATACTACTGCCAGTTTCTGTCCAGAGATGTACTGAATCAGTTATTGTATTATAACTGTACCTCATTTCAATAAGTGTCCTTATGTAGTAAAATTTACCAGATGAAACCATCTCACTGGTCAAAAGAAAAGAAAAGGGGAAAACAGGAGGTTTCAGTTAACTGAACCCTTCTGAAACTCCACTGCTTTCCCACTCAGATAGCTTTCTGCTTTCAGGTTCATGGAATTAGGCAGTAAGAAACCAGGACCTGTTTTGTGCCTTTTTGTCTTTCTGAAAAATTTGTACACTTCTGTCAAACTGAATAAATGTTCTGTGCATTTCTGCAAAACTGCAGCTTTGATTCATTGTGAGATTCTCCAAAGAAATGAGAAAACAGGATGAAAAAAAAATACCTCCAGACCTTGTTTGCTCTGAGCTCTGCTGCAGATGTGTGTTCCTAGTCCAGCATAGCCAAAGCTGTGCTCTGTGTATCTCAGCTGGCAAAACCAAGGATGTGCCTATCGCTGCTTAGCATGGCTGATGGGGTTGGCAGAGGCACAGCAGGAATGCAGCTGCACAGCTCCCAAATCAGGGCTGTCTCTTGTCTGCCCAGCTCAGGGGGCAGAGGAGTGCAGGATTGCTCCTCCCCCTTTGTCTGGGTAAGCCCCAGGTGCCAATGGTTTCCATTGTACCCTAACCCTTGAGCTGTGCAATATCTTTGGCAGAGTGCAGGGTTTTATATGCGTATGTTTGTCAGCAAGGGTTTCCTGACAGAGAAGATTCTCTTCCAGGGGCTGGTGTGCTATGGGGAATATTCTAAAACAGAGCTTTCTGAGCTACATCTTAGTGGACTCCAGAGTTGTCGTTCAGCTGGTACCTTTGGCAAACAACTGAGCACCTGACTTGATGAGCAAGATGTATTCTCAGCTGTATTAACTGGTGTGCAAATGTCATCAGGGAAAGACGGGGCCTGCAGATGTGCTTTCCAGTGTCTATGTCCAGCCTTCAAAACTCCTACTAACCTGACAGCACTTTTAAAATATGTCTCTTTATAAGAGAATAAAAACCCCAACCTTTTAGAATTTCTAGAATCATTTCACCTTCTTCACTTTTCACAATTAGACTAAAATTAAAATGTGGATCCAACTTCTCTTAAGGGTCCTGCAGTAAGGACAGCCTCTCTCTTTCACCTGTCAGCAATGAATTCAGGGTTGCCATCTGAACAACTTTTTGGCAAATTTCTAAGTAGCCAGACTAATTTCTTGGGATGCCGTATGTCCCAGGATATGTGCCTTGCCCAGGGACCCAAGGGAAATCGGGAAAAAATGAGCAGTTTTCTCCACAGTTACACTCTCTGCATTTTATTATACTTTGGCTGAAACATCTGGTACTGGTTACTGTCAAATCCAAGCTGCTGGATGGATAGTTGCTGTGCCAGTTTGGTGTGGGAATTCCCAAGTAAACGTCTTGCCACTGGGAGAGGAAGAGAGGATACTGCTTCTCTCATCAGTTTTAATTGAGGGGCTGGGAGCTGAAAAGTGGCTGGCCTGGACTTCAGCTGTTGTGCAAATTCTTTAAATCCCTTAAAATCAGGCAGCGTCTTATTTTGCTCACCTGTGTTTACAGTAAAACTTCTGGCATTTCAGAAAGGCAAAGGCAGGAAACAGGTGGCCTCTAGATTTAGGTATTTTAATTGTAGAAAATGTTTAAAGTATAGGCCAGTATGGTCTCGGCAGGTGCTCTTTATAACAAGATGTATTATGCACCCCTGAACTCTGTCCATTACTTAGGCATTTCTTAATACTTGGCAGAATTTAAACACAGCCCCAGTGAGACTCAGCTATTGTAGCAGTCTGTGTTTTCAGTTATCGTCAGGCATATATTAATGCTACATGTTCTTTTTAAATTAGAAAAATATATTCAGAAATTCTCTTCACCATTTTATATTATTTTGAAGTGGGCTTATTTGTAAAGCCTACTGTTTTTCACTCATTCAATATATTCTGTTTTCTTTTTGCTATGCTTCTCGAAGCATCTTGCCTCTGAAAGCTCAGAATCTAATTTAGTCATTTATTTCAGTGTTTAAATTAAAGGAGCAGTTGCTGTACTACAAATATCTATGGCAGGATGAGCTTTCTATTTGTTTTTTCTTCCTTTTAATTTTTTCTCTTCATATTTTAACAAATAAGGGATTTCTTTACTGTAATACCTAGACTTTTCCAGCATTTTCTCCTTAATGTTGCATGTTAGTGAAGTTGTAATAGCAAGAAACTTTAAAAGACTTTTAAGGGAAACTTGTAACAAATCTTTTTTTCAGCAAGTCTGTAGTAATGGTAGAGAAGAAATTCATTAAGAGTTTTAAGCCTACAGTGCACTGGATCCAGACCCTGGGATTTGTGCATTCAGTCAGTTGTAGGATGAGGCCAAAATAGCACAACTGCTTCATTTGGATGCTGTTTGAGTATTAAGGTAAACAACACACTTAGCTGCATTTCTAAGAGATTTTTCACAAAGGTCATCCATGTTATTTTCAAATTACTAAATTAAATACAGATTAGGTTATCAGCAAAACTCCCCAAAGTTTGTTTACTGAAGTGATTGAAAAAAACATCTGTTAATGTTTTCCATGTAAGGAACACAAATCATTTTACTTAGACAACCCTATTAGCTGCATTAATTTAAATGCCACCCACTTGGTTCAAAAACGTGAGTAAGATTTTTGCTGCATCTTAAGTGCCAATTTTATAATGTGCCATACTACTGCTAAAACCATTTTTGTTGTATGATGGTATTCATTCAAAGAAAAAGAGATTGTGCTGTGGTAAGTAACATGTATAACTTGCTCAGGCTGAATTTTGAAAGCAATGCAGAGTTGCAGATGAGGCTGTTTTACTTATGCATTTGATGACAAAATGAGGAAATAGTGTGCTGTTTGGATACCTTCTAATGAATATTCTATTTAACAAGAATTCCAACCCCAAATTCTTCCCATCCAAAACCTTCACTTTCCCCAGTTTATATTACAGAAGTAGAAACAGCACAGGCTGTGGGGCATTAGCATACTGAAACAGGTTGGATGTCTGCTCTTTCTTAGAGAATTGTGGAATTGCAGTTGATTTCTGCCATTTTTCCAATGATACATCTGTTGTTTTCTCATCCCTAGGAAAGATTTTTATGTAGAAGCACTGCAGAAGTAGTTATGAGTATTCTTGATAATCTTAGTCATAAGGACAGCTACATGTTAACCTCCAAAAAGGTTTTTCTGTCTTGCTGCAAAATCCTGAGGTAAGTCTGTGAGGATGGCCTGAATTCAATGGCTTGAATTTTGCATAAAGGCTCCCTTTGGCAGGCTGATGTCAAAAAGTGTTTCATTTCTTCAGTATAAAGGAAAACCCTCAAAGGATAACCTTGCTGGCATTATTCTAAAGTGTTCTCATCAATCCAGCCTCTTGCTCTGAAAAAGTGCATCAGACAATAATCTCCTAGGCTTCTTCTATCAGGAGATCATCAAAGGCTACATGAATTGCGGAAGAACTTGCAAGGGTTTTGTGGGCTGTGGAGGTGAAATGATCCAGGTATGTCACTTGGGAATATCAGTGTTTTTCCCTGACATGCAGAGCAGTGTTGGAGGCAGCTCTATTTAGGTCAGTAGCTGCCTCCCAAATTCCCAGAGAGCTATGTTTGTTATCGCATGGATCATCTATGCTGAAGTTTCTTCCTTTCCTCACTCAGTCTCAGGCCCAGATCAGGATGTAGCCACCTCTTACATGGAAAGGTCCTGCTGCAGGGAGGTCTGCAGCACGCACCAAATTCTGAGTTTGACTTTTGAAATATCCTGGGTAGATACCAGGAGAAAAGAAACATGGAGAAGTTGCTCTGGATATGGAGAAGGCAGGAAGAGTGTCCACTCTAATTAGATGTTTCTAAGCTTCATGGAACAAACTTTTTTATTCAGAGTGAAGAAGTCTATTTATCACACCAATTGATTGACTGATAATTTGAGAACTGGTTAGATGCCACATTTTTAAATTCCAGTGCCAGAGAGAGCAAGGACCAGATATTTATGAAAGGGACAGTGAAACATGCAAGCTCAAACAAAGAATTTCTCCTGTGAAGGCTTAAGAGACCCAAGGGGGTCTTGTCAGATTTCTGTAAAACTGCCAAGCCATACTACAAGAGCTATGCAGAGGCATGAACATTCCACTCACCCAGGCTACCACTGCTGATAACAAAGCCCAACATGGGTAAACAATTGCATGAACTGAAGACAGCTTGTGAAGATCAGTGTGAGCCCTGGCCTTCCATGCAAGTGAACAAACAAGATGTCTGCATTCCCTGCGTCCAGCTCATTGAGGATGCTCAAGCCAAACTGTGAACCCACTCGTGCTCCTTTTGAGTAGTACAAGAAACAAGAGAACTTGGTGCTGCTCCTGGTTAAAGTATGTAATGTGTCATCTGAAATGAAAACTGTCCCCATTTCCTACATGTACACAGTTGTCCTAGCATTGCTGAATGAATGCTAAAACAAGTCATTATAGGTCAGTTCCAGATACAAAGAAGCCAAGTGGACAGAAAAAACTTTAATAGTGCTGGCTGAGCATCTCCTGCTTTCAGTCAGTGGAGGGTAACTATTCTTATCCTCTGGGGTTTCTCCAGCTTTTAATTAAGGAGCAAGTTCTCAGAGTGACATGCTCAAATTGTCACTGAAAAGGAAAACACTAAGAATAAAATTGCCTCTCTGCTGATGCTGCTTTCATTCACAAAGTCCGACATGACCAGATTTGGTCTGATTTTAAACCCATGTCCAGCCACCAGGTAAACTGACAAAGTGGCACAGATCTAATAAAATTTTCTCCAAGTGGCTGATATTTGCATAGTATCAAAAGAGCTTGTATCTGAGTCGAGGCTGGACAGTGACAATGCTGCAGGTAAAGGAAGGACTTGGAGGATACAAAGCTCAGGTGTGACTTCCTTTGAAGCACACATCAAATTAATAATTTACTTTGAGATCTGGCAGTGTTCTCTAGACACCCTATCAGCAGAAAAGGCTGGCACAGAGCTGTATCTGTGAGTAAGATTCCCTTCCTTCTTCCAGATGGTTTGAAAATGCTGGCCTACCATGGAAATTATGTCCTTGCCTCAGCTGACCTTCATTTGCTATTTAGACTACAGCTGTGCAAAATGTCTGGGCTGTAAGTCATGAGCGTGTAGGAAATCCTATTGCTGTCGTTGAATGCTGTGGACGATGTCTTAAACATATCAGACTACCTTCCAGTTGCTGCCAAGGCTTTCTGTAGGAAGATTTATCATGATAATTTTCCTTAAAGTTCTCAGTAAACATCTACTGCTCCAGACTAGAGGATGTGGTTGGTATTTTTGTGTGTCTGGTGTGCAGAACTCGTTACCATGAAGTGAAACACAAGAGGACAGGAGGCAAAGGGTGCTTGTGGCTGATCTGTGGATGGTGAGTGGATGATTCCCTCAGAAGCTACAGAAACCTCTTAATGTTTCAGGTATGCTACAAAGCATATTCCTTGGATGGCCCTAAGAGGAATGATGGGTGCCAAGGGAAGGGTTCCAGCTCCGGGGCTTGTTCATGAATATCAGTTCGGTGGTGCTGGCAGCTTGGTAAACCGGAAAAACTGGCTGTGGGAGGACCAAACCATTCTGTGTCACTGAAGCTGATGCCACAGGTCATGCTGGAAGCTGGCTGCATGTTCAACCCTGCCTTGCCACACTGCAGGGTGCTGGGGCCCTGGGGTAACCTGTGCATTGGTCAGGTCACACCCCTGCCTGGCTCTCATCCCTTCAGTGCCTATCTTGAAGCTGGATGGTTGTTACAGCCTTGGGAAACCTCTCTTGGCGTATAAAATAGATGCTGAGCACTGAAGGATATTTCACACAAAATAATTATTGACAGAAGGTAGGGTGCATCAGCTGTTTTACTGGAAATCACAATTTGCACAGCAGAAGTTCAATTTCTAATCCTAACTCCAGCTGTTCTCATTTAATTTACAGCATAATTCTTCAAAGGGATCAGGATAGCAACTTTCAAGGACAAGATATGGAACCATTAAAAGGTGGGGAATAAATTTAGATTATTGGTAAATGATTGATAACTTCTGCTTGTCCTACAAGCAGGACTGTGTTGGAGTCTCATGAACTAAAACCCCTGTGAGATGGCAGGGACTCCAACTTACTTCTCACTAATCATGTGTAACAGCATAGTTTGCAAACACCAAATTTGTTTGAAGTTCTGAACACCTGGACAAGTGAAATTCACCAGAATGCAGTCTTTCCATCTATCATTTCAGTTAAATGGAAGTCAACTATGCTCACCACTTAATTTCACAATTGCCTTCTGATAAGCAGAAACATTTCCCTAAATATTGGTCAGATGTTTCCAACCTATTATTTCTGCCACATCCATCAGCAGTTCCAGGGTAATTACAGAGATGGGCCTGAACATAAAAGAGATGTCAGATATTTTGAATATGCAGACCTGGATTCAAGCTTGACAGACTCAGACAAAATGTTTCACTTCCACACGAAGTTAGATTATGAACTGTCAGACAAAGTGGTAGGGACTCAAAAATAAGTGATTGTGGAAATAACAGGCAATAATGGAAACTGCTTCTTTTGTACAGTGTTCATGGAGTCACTGACAAAAACCCCTGTGTAGGTATTCTGTAAAATTACATTATTATAAAAATAATGTGCTATTTGATTAGGAGTTTTGTTAATATGAGTTCAGTGTATAATTATACTACTAGGTTGCTCTAGTGATGAAAGTGAAGCTGAATAAGATGGACTGGGATATAAAATTTTATGGCCAGGTAGGAGGAAGTATTTTCATGGATCGAGAGCCCATAGCTGGCAAAGAAGGAGAATGAGCTTACGTTGTCTAATCTCCTGGAGAAAGCCTTGCCTCTCTTTGTCTACTGCTGTGTCATGATTGCCTGTCCAGCACAAAATCAGAATGCTCTGGGCCCTTTGCAGCAGACATCTGGCCAGGGTTTGTCTTCCCAAGGGCAGAGATGTTAGTGTGGGGAGCCCACAGTTATGCCCCATGTTGACGAGGATGGCTTCCCCATGCTACCAGCAGCCTCTCTGTGATAAGAGAGGGATTTTACTCTGTATTGCAGAGAAACTATGCACTATACATATCACACAATCAGGCTCTCATATATTTGGTGCTCTCTTTTATGTTGCCATGTAATAAAAGGCAATTGGCAAGGATATGAAGTACTGACTTCTAAAACGCAACATCTCTGTGAAAATTCAAAATGTGTTCAAACTTTTGCAAAGTAACAAGGGTCAAGTATGGTTATAATAATTAACAACATGTGTGTTGTTTAATCTTCAAAGCAGGCTTTACCTTTAGACGTCCGTAATTTACTCAGTAAATATTGTTCCTCTTACTTCAAAAGGAAGCAATAATTAGATTATCCCTGGACTCAGATTAACATTTAATTTGTGCATACTTTCAGACCAACATAGTTGTCTGCATACAATAGCAAAATAATTCTTTTTAACTCTGTATGGTGTCAGTGTTTTAAGTTGTAATTTAATACGCAGAGGAAAGATATGGCTGTGTAGGAGATGCAAACACTCGGAGGTTTTCCAAGCCAACATTCCCTCCATCCACTTGTCACTGGTGCACAATCACAGCCTAAAGCTGCCTGCTCCTGCCTCCTTCCCATTGACTGTTTTATCAAAATCCCTGCTTGAGTCAATTGTTATGGTGTTCTGCTGAAGGTTTTTGTGGCTTTTTTGTTTTTNGTTTTTTTCGTTGTTGTTTTTGGTGGGGCTTTTTTTAGTGGTATTTTTAGGCGTTTTTTTTTATGCCCTGCTCTAGCCCCACCAAGGGAGCCTGGCTTAGAGGCACAGGGGTTCTGTGCCAGCCCCTTCCCACAGCTGTCCCAGAGGAAGGGGCTAGCTGGGCATGTGGGAAGTGGAAAACAGCTGAGATAACAGTGTTTCCTGCTTTGAGGCTGACCTAAGAGGTTTTGTTTAAACAGCTTCCCAGTGCTATGCTGGCTATGGGAAAAGCTGGCTTGTGGGCAATGGTTTGCAACTGACCTTTGGCCATCAGGAGTACCTCCTCTGGGCAGGGCTGAGACAAGATTTTAATTCCTGGCAGGGAGTCCTGGCACCGTCATGGTGGAGAGGTCCAATCCAGTGCCTCCTTCAATGTGGCTGGGTACAAAAGAAAACCAAGTATGGGGGCCCCTTGTCCACAGAATAACTGAAATAAGCAGCTCTTCTGTTAGCTGAAACAATCTCTCTTACTCCAGCCTCTATTGACATCTAAATGATGGGGATCACACCTTGCCAAAACGTGTTTGGAGCCTAAGCTGACAAGATAAGGAGACTACAGAGATAAGAAATACACCAAGGAAATTCTTCCTTGCTACTCATATTTTCATAATCACCTTTATGATATAAGTTGTAGGTGCAGCACTGCAAAATATTCCTATTGATTTTATGAGGACTCAGTTTTTTTTAAAACATAAAAAAGTGGTAATGAACTTCTTTCTAGGCTTTGAAAAAGAGTGTGTCTGCTTTAATGTGACTTAGCTCGAATGCTTTTATACATTTTAATGAGGTAATGTATGAGGAGGGGTCAAGTAGAGCAAGGACTCATTCTGTTCACATCAGCACTGACACTACTTTGCTAACACAGGAATAGTTCTGCAGCCATAATTTGAATAAAATATGTAATGTAAAACGCTCTATTGAATATTCCAAATCAGGGTAGTCTGTTGAGCATTGTTGC